>CM077244.1:1754370-1766870 GCA_039654775.1 Spinibarbus caldwelli | reverse complement strand
CAGTGTTATTATACTATTATAGCTTCTATTATTATTTTTTATTTTATTTTTTATTTTTATATTTTGTGTTTTAATTTAAATTGTAATTTTTGTCATTTTGTTGCACATTTTTGTTATTTTTATTAGTTTTCTTTTAAATATGTCTATTTTTTTTATATAAATTTTTGTTTCAGTTTTAGTTTTTGTTATTTTAGTACAAAAAATGGTTAATCTTTGTAGAGTTCTGTCAATTTTTACATACAAATAAAATACCATTCAAAAGGTTAAAAAAAAACAGAAATGTATGCTTTCAATAAGGACACAATAAATTGATCGAAAGTGACGAAAGTGAAGATATTTATAATGTTACAAAAGATTTCTATTTCAAATAAATACTGTTCTTTTGAACTTTCTATTCATCTGTGAATCCTGAAAAATAAAATGTACCACGGTTTCCACAAAACTACTGTTTTCAACATTGATAATAATCAGAAATGTTTCTTGAGCAGAAAATCAGCATATTAGAATGATTTCTGAAGATCATGTGACACTGAAGACTGGAGTAATGATGCAGAAAATTCAGCAGCGCATCACATAAATAAATTACAGTTTAACAGATATTCACAGAGAAAACAGCTGTTCAAAACTGTAATAATATTTCACTGTTTTTACTGTATTTTTGATCAAATAAATGAAGCCTTGGTGAGCAGATGAGACTCACTCACCTTCTCGGTGGCTTCATAGTCGAGTTTGAAGGCCCAGAGCTGCAGGCGTGCTGAGAGCTCGCTGATGGAGGACAGTGTCAGCAGGAACTGCTCTGCGCTGCCCAGCGGAATGTCAGGATTCACCAGCTGAGCTTCCTGGATCTTCTGCGTCTCTTCCTCTGTGGGAATCATCGTCAGGATTTTCTACATCATGAGAGAGGTATGAGGCAAAATGTAACATTTTAAAATGGTGAAATATAACATTGTGAAATGGCAAACTGTAACATTTGTAAGGCAAAATGTAACATTCTAAAATGGTGAAATGTAATATTCTGAAATGGCAAATTGTCAAATTCTAAGGCAAAATGTAACATTCTAAAATGGCAAAATGTAACATTCTAAAATGGCAAAATGTAGCATTCTATAATGGCAAAATATAACATTATGAAATGGCAAATTGTAACATTCTAAGGCAAAATGTAACATTCTGAAATGGCAAAATGTAACATTCTGAAATGGCAAATTGTAAAATTCTAAGGCAAAATGTAACATTCTACAATGGCAAAATGTTACATTCTAAAATGGCAAAATGTTACCTTCTAAAATGGCAACGTTACATTCTAAAATGGTTAATTTTAACATTCTAAGGCAAAATGTAACATTCTATGGCAAAATGTTACATTCTAAAATGGTGAATTCTAACATTTTAAGATGACAAAAATTTAACATTCTAAAATGGTAAAATGTTACATTCTAAAATGGCAAAATGTAACATTATAAGATGGAAAAAATGTAACATTCTAAAATGGCAAGAATGTAACATTCTAAAATGGCAAAATGTAACAGATGTGTTTTTCTGCACCTCGATGCCCTCTTTGTTGAGCGCGTACTCGTCAAAGTTCAGTATGGCGGTTTTGATGGTGCGTGGCGGGGGAAGAACCGTCAGACCAATGTTGATGGAGTTGCTGCGTTTGGAGTCCAGAATGATGATCTCCTGCCGCTTCCCATCAGCTGCCGTTTTCTGTTTGACAGACAGATACGATCATCAGCACAACAAATGACAGTCTGTCATTTCATTCATTTTTCTGAGCAATTCATTTATGAATTCAAACCAATAAATTATGAATTCATTCATTTTTTGAGTAAATTAAGCATTGCTCATAAGAGTTACACCTTTCGTTTGTTCAATAGCTGGATTCAGTGAGTTAATTTGTCACTGATTCAAACCAATGCATGAATTCATTCACCCTTTCTTTTGAGCAATTCAATAATGCATTGCTCAAAAGAGTCCGATTAATTCAATAGCTGGATTCAGTGAGTTCATTTGTGTTGGTTCAAACCAAAAACGTTTCAATTCCTTCTTTTTTTAAGCAATTCATTAAAGCATCGCTCAAGAATCATTAGTTTTTTTGTGCAGTCAAAAAAGGTAGCAGAACAAAACTTCATTTGACTTGAGCAAAAACTTTGTTTTGATTGTACTGTTACGGTGTTTCTGCTCACCTTAGTCACGGGCATCTCTTTGGATTTGCTCTCAAACAGGTGTTCAAGTTTAGCCGTGTCAAGTTTGACAGGCTCAAGTTTGGACCAGAGCGACTCTTGGCTGCGTTTGTGGTTGCGGTAGATCCAGTCGGCGGGCCGGACTTCACTCCAGAACAAGCGGATGGTCTTCTTCCTCTTCTGGAAGAGCGGCGCTTGCTCCGCCTGCTGCTGAGGAGGGGGCGGAGCCTGGTTGGAGAAGCAGGGAGGGGGCGGAGGCACGCGGATGCTGAACATGGGAGGGGGCGGAGGACAGCCGAACATAGCGGGCGGGGCCGGCAGGTTAAAGGGGCAGGGTGGTGGTGGAGGGGGCGGAGCCAGCAGATCGCCGGAGCTGTATAAACTCCCAGAGTCCAGGACATCCTGGTCATCCTCGTCTCCCAGATCGGTGAAGTCGATGTCGCCGATGCGCAGATCCCGCGGAGTCGCCATCAGCTGGTCCCAGATGCAGTCCGACTCCTTCTTCGGAGGCGGCGGAGGAGGAGGAGGTTCCTGTGTTTCTATTGGTGGAGAGGTGAGACCCTTGACGATGTCTCCAAAGCGCTCGGCAAACGCTCGCACGTTGCTCTGGTTCGCGACTTTCTTGTCTTCTTCATTCCTAGCATCGTTCTCTTCCCGAGGCGTTGCGTCCTGTGATGAATCCTCAGCCTTTTCTTTTGCATCTCGCTCTTTGTCCTCGGCCAGCTCGTCTTCGTCCTCCTCTTCCTCCGAGGGTTTCTTGCTCTGCGAGTAGAGCATGTCCAGCATGAAGAGCTTGCTGTCGAGGATCTTGTTTTGTTGTTCATTCACGTCTCTGACGCTCTGAGGCCACTGACCTGCAGCAAACAAACAGACAGAAAGACCTCAGATACACCAGTTACTAGTTTACCAATGGTTAGGTTAGATGGGTCTCTTCACCTGATTTGTTAAATATTTCTTTTAATTTGATCATGATTTTAGCTACCATTAAATGTGCAGTACTCACATTTTGCTATGTTTAAATACATTTAGCCATATTTTTCTTAAAATTAGTGTAGAAAATGTAAAAAAAAAAAAAAAAAAGTCTATATTTGGGCCAACTGATTATTATAGTTTAGCATTTCAAAATGGATTTTTATTTTTAATATATATTTTTTAATTTAATATATTTATGTGTGTATTATGTTATATATAGTTTTAATTTATAATATTATAATAACAAAATAATAATATAACTAATTTACATTGGTATGTATGAATATATATTATGTATTACATTTAATAATATTCCTTATTTTAGTTTTATTTGAATTAGCTTTACATTTTAGTTCAGCTTTAGTTACTTATATAATTTATAATAATTCAGAATCAGATGAATCAGAATCAGAATGAGCTTTATTGGCCAGGTATGCTTACACATACGAGGAATTTGTTTTTGTGACAGAAGCTCTACAGTGCAACAGAAAGACAGCAACAGGACAGGACACAGATAATAAAAGAATAATATACAAATAGGCAATGTACAAATAGCAAAAACACAATATATAATATAGACAATTATGGTGTACAGGTCTAATATGTGCAAAATTAATAATAATTACTATAATATAATTAATTCATAATAAATGATATAATAAATTAATACAAACAATTATATACAGTACATGTGTATGTATATTATGTATTATATTACATGTAATAATATTTATTGCTTTAAATTTTACCATAATATTTTAATATTTAAGATTTTTCAGATTAACTTTACATTTTAGTCCAGTTTTACTTGTAGCAATTTTTATGGTTAAGCATTTTCAAATGTATTTTATTGTGTATTTTTTGTATTTTTCAGATTTTTAAAATTTAATCTTTAAATTTAATCATGTAATATATATATATATACACACACATTATATATAATATATATATATATACACACATTATATATACACACACACACAGTTATTTTGTATTATATTGAATATGACAAATACGTTTAAGTATTTTGTTAAAAATAATATTTAATATTTACAAATATTTAATATTTAATTTATAGTTGAAGCAATAATAATTTTTTATAGTTTATTTAATGGACACATTTCCATAATATTATTTAGTAATCATTATTCTCACCCGTCTCTGCTCCGCCTGCAGTCAGTCGATCTTCCCTTTCTAGTGTGCTGCTGGCTGAGGATATACTGGAGGCGGAGCAGTTATCCTTCTCGTTCACTTCTTCGTTCTGTCGTTCTTTATCACTCAAGATCCCGCTGTCCTCCGCCTCTCCATCCGGTGCTTCCCGTTCAGACCCCTCCTCTTCCTCTTCCACCTGCTCCTCAGCTCCACCCACTTCCTGTTCAGCACTTATCTCCTCCACTTCCTCTTTCTGTTCCTCTCTGGGTTCTACGTGCTTCTCCTCGGGTTCTAGACTGGCCTCCACATCCGGTTCTAGATCATTGGTGTCTGTGGAGAAGGTGATAGAGACTTAAACTCAATTTTTCTGTATGTTTTTGAGTCTCTTTTGTTCACCAAGGCTCAATTATTTAATCAAAAATATAGTAAAAATTGTGAAATATTATATGATTTAAAACAGCTGTTTTCTATGTGAATATCTTTTAAAATGTAGTTGATTTCTGTGATCAAAGCTGAATTTTCAGCATCATTACTCAAGTCTTCAGTGTCACATGATCCTTCAGAAATTATTCTAATATGCTGATTTGCTGCTGAAGAAACATTTCTGATTATTATCAGTGTTGAAAGCAGTTGTGCTGCACAATACTTTTGTGTACACAGTGATACATTGTATTTTTCAGGATTCACAGATGAATAGAAAGTTCAAAAGAACCGCATTTATTTGAAATAGAAATCTTTTGTAACATTATAAATATCTTCACTGTCACTTTTGATCAATTTTTTTTTTCTTAAATCTTACCTGCATAGAATGATTTCTGAAAGACTGGAGTAATGATGCTTTGATCACAGCAGTAAATTACATTTAACTATAGATTCACATAGGTAACAGTTGTTTTAAATTGCAATAATATTTCACAATTTTTACTGTATTTTTAATTAAATAAATGCAGCTTTGGTGAAAAGAAGAGAGCAGTATATAGTGTGTATAGTGTTCTTGTAATCAGGTTCAACGTGACTTCCTGCACTAATAAAGTCCCTCAGATGACGGGCTCTGTAAGGGCCCTCTGTGGCCCCGACTGCAGGCCCCTCATGGATATGAACAGGGAACACACCTGTTTGTGTCAGCACTCCACCAAACACACACACACACACCTCCTCTGAGAAATATCACACAGCCTGTTTGAGAGCGTGTGTGTGTGTGTGTGTGTGTGTGTGTGTGTGTGTGTGTGTGTGTGTGTGTGTGTGTGTGTGTGTGTGTTTGTGTGTGTGTGTGGGGTGATGGAGAGGTTACAGTATCAGCGCTCATGACTGAGTCCTTTTAAACAGTTAAATAAAGACGCACTGACTTCAGAACAGTTGTTTTTGCTTTGCTTTTTCCAAACACGTTTCCTCACGCGGGTTAAAGACTCGACTTGCCACCTCAAGACATGCGTCTGCTGCTCTAAGCATCACATCTTAAAACTATGATGACTTTAAGATATATATCTACAGTTATTGTGTTTGGTTTATAATGTGTTTATAATTTTTATATTGAGTACTGCAGGTAGAACAAATTACTTCTTGTTTGTTTTATATGTTTATTTAACTTATATGCATATGTATTTTTTTTAAATATATATTTTATCTTCATATTTTGGATTTTTCATATATAATGCATTTTTTATTTAGATTTTTCATATTTATATAAAATTTATCATATTTAATAATATATCCATATTTAATTGCATATTATTTTAAACATAATAATATTTCATTTTAATGTAGTAATAACTTTTTACGATAACCTCCCCTTGCTGTGGTGCGTCGAAAGACATGATCTTGCATCGACGATAGCCAAAGATATTGTCAAAAACATCAATTTTTGGCAATATTAAGAGGGTTTGGCATTTCCAATTAATGTAAGCCTGTTACATTCTTATTTTTATTAGGCCTATTATTATTATGAAGTTACATTTATTATTAAATTAAAAGTACAATTAATTTCCCCCGCAATAATTACCGCATAACTGACGCACTGCGAGGATAAAGGCTATTTATTCCTCAATTAAAATGTTTTTTAAAAAGGTCTTTTAAAACAGGTCTATTAGGCTATAGGCTACCTACAATGAATTATAGTCCTATAATTAAAATATTAACACTGCAGTCATCAATAAAAAATCAATGAAATAAAAAGCTTTTATTTCAAGCACCGACTTTCAAAAACAACCTGTTTAACACGAAATACGTTTCTTCTCATTTTTTTTTCTTCACTATGTACAGGCCACAAGAGAAATATAAAGGAAATAAATGAAAACAGCTTTAGGCTATACCGTTATCAGCATATGTTGAAGTAGATTCGTCTCTCTTTGTCTCTGAGAGAATAAGCGGTGTCAGATGCCGAAAGCTCCGTCATTACTCCGTCATTCTGATTTTACTTTCACTTTCTGCTTATAGTGAATTGACTGAGATTATGACGTTCATCAGCATAAATCTTGCGCAAAGTTTGCACGTGTGCAAACCCTGGTGCAAACGCGTGTTTGTGTGATATCCATTGGCTCGCCTTCATGGTTTAAAACAGAAATATTTCCAACATTGCGACGTAACCAATTGCCCCACCCCCCGTATCGAAAACATACCGAACCGTGACACCATTGTGTCGTATCGAACAGAACCGTTAAATTTTGTGAACCGTTACACCCCTAATGCATATATACATTTTTTAAATGCATTTTTAATATTTTGGATCTTTAATATTCAATGTAATTTATACCACACACACATACAGTTTAGCATTTTCAAAATAATTTTTATTTTGATATTTTGGATTTTTCATATTTATATAATATTTCTAATATTTAATAATGTACACATTTTAATTCCATATTTTATATATAATAAAATTTTAATTTAGTAATTTTGATATATATATATAATCTTACAGTATGATAAAGTTAGTAAAATAAAAAATAAAGTAACATAAAATATAATTTATATACTATAAATGTGCAAGTGTGTGTGTGAATACAGATATATATACATATATACACATATATAGTCTTTCACTACTAAAAAGTTAATAAAGTAATAAATATAATTTGTTATCACCCCTATATGATTCAAGCATCACACGTGGCACATGTTTAAATCATTGCATGTTGAACATGTGCAAAATTCATGATTCTGTGAAACACATCAGCAGCTGTGGGACATTTCAACATGATAAACATCCATAACATCCCAAAAAACAACCATCTCTGTCCACATACACAAACATCTACCTGCTTCTAACGCTTGATGTGAATTCAGGCTCCTTCAGTGATTAAAACTAGACAGACGGTTCACCGGTTACTCATTTTTTGTGTTTTTTCTCTGAAATGATGTTATACGATAGCTTGCATTCAGTGATTATAATATGACCCTGGAGCACAAAAGCAGTCATAAGTAGCACAGGTATATTTGTAGCAATAGCCAACAATACATTGTATGCATCAAAATTATCCATTTTTCTTTTATGCCAAAAATCATTAAGATATTAAGTAAAGATCATGTTCCATGAAGATATTTTATAAATTTCCTACTGTAAATATATCAAAACTTAGTTTTTGATTAGTAATATGCATCGCTAAGAACTTCATTTGGACAACTTTAAAGGTGATTTTCTCAATATTTAGATTTTTTTGCACCCTCAGGTTCCAGATTTTCAAATAGTTGTATATCAGCCAAATATTGTTCTATCCTTATTTATTCAGCTTCAGATGATGTATAAATCTAAATTTCAAAAACTTGACCCTTATGACTGGTTTTGTGGTCCAGGGTCACATATTGAGCGTGTGTCAGGTGGATTTACCTGGTTCAGAGGGCGAGTATGACATGATGGGCGTGTCCTGCTCATCCTGTGATGTCACAGAGGAGGGCGTGGCACTGCGGGATGACTGACAGGTGTCCGTCGGGCTCAGAGTGAGGCTGAGACCTCGAGGCACTGAACGCATTCGCTCTCGCTCAAACTCCTCGTCCGCCAGTCGCTCGGCCGTCCGAAACCTGACACACACGTTCATCAAACACGGTCAATCCTGTCTGCTCTGCTTCTCCTCTTCTCGCTCTGAAGACACATTCTCACGCTGTGTGTTTTCAAGTCAAACGGGACGGGAATGTGTGGAAGCGAGAGGAGGAGGAAAAATGTGTTTGGATTCGAGGAAAAGTGGGTTAAAAAAGGCTGAGGAGGGAAAATAAGGCTAAACCTGTTCAAGATGTGACATCACACACACACACTCTACATAAGACTACATGACCTATAAGAGACACCTCAAAAAGCAGAATAATCTGATACATTAATACAAAAGTATTTAAGAGTATTAAAATAATAAAATAAATACTTAAATACTTAATATTAATTAGTTCATGTGATGAAGATGTATTTACAGTGTGTATATATATATATATATATATATATATATATATATGACAAATTATAGAATGTAAGAAAGATTAAAATATAATAAATATTATAGTATTAAGAATAAGTTAAACTATAATACAATAATTGACAATAATATATTTTTATTGTATTATATAAATATCTATGTATTTATTATATAAATTATATATAAATTATATATTCTATTATATATTATACTATAAATTATACATTATATTGTTTATTATATAAATATCTATGACACATATATATATACACACACACACACGTATGTATGTATGTATGTATGTATGTATGTGTATATATATATATATATATATATATATATATATATATATATATACACACACATACATACATATATACACACACACACACATATATATATATGTGTGTGTGTGTGTGTGTGTGTGTGTGTGTGTGTATGTATATGTATGTATGTGTGTGTGTATATATATATATATATATATATATATATATATATATACATATATATATATACATACATATACATACACACACACACACACACACACACACATATATATATATTAGGGGTTGAACGACTTCTGATTTTTTAAAGTCGACTTTTATGTGATGAAAGCTATAGCAGCTCATTTTTATCAGTTCTTTTGTCTTTGGGTCGTTATATTTCTCACAGATTTCTGCTCATTCTAAATCAGATACAGATAAGTAGCACAGAAAAGATTACATTCATATGAATGCATTAGTGAGAGCGATTGCGTGTGAATTAATTCTACCTGGCAGCGACTCTCTACTAGTGAAGCTGTGGGATTTAGTTATTAAGAAATATATGCTTGAACTTTTCAGTTTCTAAGCTATTTTATTGAGAAATCACAGTGTTGGCAATACATTTCCGCGCTGAACGATTCTGTGCACGCGTGATCTGCGCGTGATGTACGAACTACTGTCTGAAGCCTATGTGTGTGCGTTACAGAGCAGCAGCGCATTAGATAATCACACATGTCTTGTGGAGCGCTTTCAAAGTATGCATTTAGGCTATTTGTCATTTTAACTGTTTGGAAACGCAGAGTAAATGTGGAAGTCCTTCAGAGATTTATTATACTGTTGCACCCTCTATAGGACCAGCGACTAGTCGACGTCAAGCTTAAAGTGTCATCGCAGAGCATTAAAGTCGACTAGTCGATTAGTTGGTGCAACCCCTAATATAGATATATATATATATATATATATATATATATATATATATATATATATATGTTATTATTTGCTTTGACCTTCAATTGTTTACTTGTGTTATATTTGATTAATATTTAAATTTGTTTGATGATCTGAAACATTAAAGTGCGACAAACATGCAAAAAAATAAAAAAATAAAAAAATCAGGAAGGGGGCAAACAATTTTTCACACCACTGTGTGTGTGTGTGTGTGTATATATATATATATATATATATATGACAAATTATAGAATGTAAGAATGATATTAAGAATAAGTTAAATCATAATACAATAATTGACAATAATATATTTTTATTGTATTATATAAATATCTATCTATGTATTTATGTATTTATCTATCTATCTATATATAAAAGTAACAAAAATACCTTATGCAAGATGCATTACAAAGAATATAAAAAGACACACATATATATATACAGTGGGGCAAAAAAGTATTTAGTCAGCCACCAATTGTGCAAGTTCTCCCACTTAAAAAGATGAGAGAGGCCTGTAATTTTCATCATAGGTATACCTCAACTATGAGAGACAAAATGAGAAAAAAAAAATCCAGAAAATCACATTGTAGGATTTTTAAAGAATTTATTTGCAAATTATGGTGGAAAATAAGTATTTGGTCAATAACAAAATTTAATCTCAATACTTTGTTATATACCCTTTGTTGGCAATGACAGAGGTCAAACGTTTTCTGTAAGTCTTCACAAGGTTTTCACACACTGTTGCTGATATTTTGGCCCATTCCTCCATGCAGATCTCCTCTAGAGCAGTAATGTTTTGGGGCTGTCGCTGGGCAACACGGACTTTCAACTCCCTCCAAAGATTTTCGATGGGGTTGAGATCTGGAGACTGGCTAGGCCACTCCAGGACCTTGAAATGCTTCTTACGAAGCCACTCCTTCGTTGCCCGGGGCGGTGTGTTTGGGATCATTGTCATGCTGAAAGACCCAGCCACGTTTCATCTTCAATGCCCTTGCTGATGGAAGGAGGTTTTCACACAAAATCTCACGATACATGGCCCCATTCATTCTTTCGTTTACACGGATCAGTCGTCCTGGTCCCTTTGCAGAAAAACAGTCCCAAAGCATGATGTTTCCACCCCCGTGCTTCACAGTAGGTATGGTGTTCTTTGGATGCAACTCAGCATTCTTTCTCCTCCAAACACGACAAGTTGAGTTTTTACCAAAAAGTTCTATTTTGGTTTCATCATTCTCCCAATCCTCTTCTGGATCATCCAAATGCTCTCTAGCAAACTTCAGTCGGGCCCGGACATGTACTGGCTTAAGCAGAGGGACACGTCTGGCACTGCAGGATTTGAGTCCCTGGCGGCGCAGTGTGTTACTGATGGTAGCCTTTGTTACTTTGGTCCCAGCTCTCTGCAGGTCATTCACTAGGTCCCCCGTGTGGTTCTGGGATTTTTGCTCACAGTTCTTGTGATCATTTTGACCCCACGGGGTGAGATCTTGCGTGGAGCCCCAGATCGAGGGAGATTATCAGTGGTCTTGTATGTCTTCCATTTTCTAATAATTGCTCCCACAGTTGATTTCTTCACACCAAGCTGCTTACCTATTGCAGATTCAGTCTTCCCAGCCTGGTGCAGGTCTACAATTTTGTTTCTGGTGTCCTTTGACAGCTCTTTGGTCTTGGCCATGGTGGAGTTTGGAGTTGGACTGTTTGAGGTTGTGGACAGGTGTCTTTTATACTGATCAAACAGTTCAAACAGATGCCATTAACACAGGTAACGAGTGGAGGACAGAGGAGCCTCTTAAAGAAGAAGTTACAGGTCTGTGAGAGCCAGAAATCTTGCTTCTTTGTAGGTGACCAAATACTTATTTTACCGAGGAATTTACCAATAAATTCTTTAAAAATCCTACAATGTGATTTTCTGGATTTTTTTTTCTCAGTTTGTCTCTCATAGTTGAGGTATACCTATGATGAAAATTACAGGCCTCTCTCATCTTTTTTAAGTGGGAGAACTTGCACAATTGGTGGCTGACTAAATACTTTTTTGCCCCACTGTATATACATACATATATATATATACATATATACATATATATACATATATATATACATATATATATATATATATATACATATATATATACATATATATATATATATATATATATATATATATAAAGGTTATTAGTTGCTAGGGTTTGACCCTCAATTCTCCATGAGGTTTACTGAGTAAACATGATTGGTCAACTAGTCAGTGAATAAACTCACCTCTCCTCTCGAGCGTGTCTGGCCTCCTCCATGTTGGACACATAGTCCCGACTGCACACACACACACATATACACACACACAGGCAGGAGGATGAGATCAGGTGATCTGTATGATGATAACTCATCATGTGTGTGTGATTGAGTGTATTGTGGATGCTGGACCTGTGTCGGTTGCGCTCCTCTCTCTCGATGCGCTGCAGTCGCTCCTCTCGCTCTAGCCGTCGTCTCTCTCTCTCTGCCGCCAGAGACTCCTGATGCTGCCGGTACGACGACGACAGCAGGCCGCCCAGAGCAGGCCTAAAACACCATCCATTACCATTAACACTGGGCAT
>CM077244.1:1744370-1751870 GCA_039654775.1 Spinibarbus caldwelli | reverse complement strand
AACATTGACACTGTTATTTTCCTGTTTATTAATGTGAAGCTGCTGAGAATCAATCTGTATGGTATACACCGCTCTATAGAAGTGAATGTGATTAGACAGAAGAAGAGTCGCACTGAGCTCACCGGTCATTGTGCTGTTTGGCTGCTGTGGATGAAGAACTTACAGCAGAGAACGACCTGAGAGAAACCACAGACAGACAGAAAGAGTGAGTGTTAATGAAGATTCGATTCAGAAACCATCATCAGATGCCAGGAGCTTCAGGAGTGATGTGTGACGCCGTTCACCTACAGCTTAAACATCAGCATCAAGCATAACATGATGCATTCACACAGGGAACAGAAGCAGTGCTGATCATCAGCGAATCAGTGAGGAGTGAATCATCCGCTGTAGACACACGTGAGCAGGTGCATCATGGGATACCAGTGTCTACCTGCTGCTCTTCTGAGGCACTTTCTCCTCCTGCTCCTCCAGATCATAGGAAAACAGGAAGAAGGGCGAGTGGGGCAGGTATGGCAGGTGGGCGGAGCCTCGCAGTGGAGGGCTGATCTCATTGGACGGCGGGACGCTGACGGATGACCGGCGCCGTGCCAGCAGATTGGCCAGGAGTGACGGCTGGCCGAAGTCAGGAGGGGGCGGGGCCTCTCTCGGCTCCACCTCCTCCTCAGGTGTGAGTTTGCTGCTGTGCTCTGATGTGCTGAAGAACGGCATGATGGGTAAAATAAAACAGGGACTTCTGTTTGTGTTCTATTGAATGCTCCTGGAGACCGTGTTAAAACCAACCCACCACAAACACACTGATACCGTCTGATCAAAAACACACGTGTGTTGTCCTGCTAACTTATCAGCTACATAATATTGATTATGCATAATATAATAACACAATAAATTACTTAATGCTGATAATATATAAATTAATAATATGTGACTATGTAGAAAACACATCAAATAATAATATATAACAATATATATGCAAATTAAACATAATACTGATCATATATAAAATAATTAGTGCTTCTGAACAATTAATCGTGATTAATCGCATGCAAAATAAAAGTTTTTGTTTGCATAATATATGTGTGTGTACCAGAGACGTTAACAAGTCTTTAACTTGGAGTCTGAGTCAAGTCTCGAGTCTTTGGTCACGAGTCCGAGTCGAGTCTCAAGTCATTTAATGGCTCGCTAAAAAATCCCATTCAGAATCCTAATGTATTGAAATCTTCCTATTTATGATTTTATAGGCTATAGACAAAATATATGATCTATGATCTGCTTTGTAAAAAAGAGAGGCGTTAAGATGTAAGGTTAACATACATCCAGCCTGTTACTTATGTTTTAATCCATTACCATGTTCAAAAGCGTTTTTCTGTAATCAGATTCTATAAAAAGAGTCTGATCTATCATGACACATAAAGAAATATGTGACACAGATGTTACAAAACCATACTAATCAAGTATTTCTTTTTGATAAAAGTCAGGGGTATTCAATTAAAGTTTCAAGAGGCGCAGCCTCTATATTTTCTTCTAAGCAGAGGTCCGGACAAAAATTAATTAATTAATTAATTAAACAAAAAAAAAAAAAGTACATTTTTACATGTATTGTATTTATACTTTTAGATACATACGAGGCCATGTGACAGAAAAAATACTGTTCAGCGTTTTCCTCCTGAAATCTATACTATTTTAATATTTTACTTAAAAGCATTATCTACTAAAAACAACGTAGCTACAATAATCAAAACGTTCTCAGCTTTACCAGAAAAGAAAAATAACTAGAAGTTTCTAAGTTTAAGTTCCATCCTAGCCATCTAACAACAATTTTCCCAATTATAATTACATGATTCTGTTGAAATGTTCTTAGCCTACAGATTAATAATGCTCAGAAACGTCTCGTCACATTTGGTTTGAACAGTCATAGGTTATAGATAGATAAATAGATAGTAAGAAAAATAACTATATTTGCGGCATTGTTTTTTTTCTGCTGCGTTTTAGTGAAAGTAATTTATAATTTTGCTGCTCACCGTGTTTCTGTTGTTGTTAAAATAACCGCATCATTGCAACTCTTAAACTTTGCACCGGTGCGCATCCGGAGAGAGAGAGAGAGAGAGAGAGAGAGAGAGAGAGAGAGAGCGCACGGAGCTGAAAGGGCTTGAATAAAGCGCATTTGGCTTTAGATAAAAATACTAGAGGAAATAGCGCTGAAAGATATTTGCCATAAACGACCATAATCGCAATTAATTGTTTGACAGCACTAAAAATAATATATTAAATAATAATATATATGAAAATAATACATAAAATAATAATATATAACAATATGTATGCAATAATGATCCTATATAAAATAATATATTAAATGATAATATGAAAATAATACATAAAATAATAATACATGTAAAATACATATATGTAAATTATATATAATCTGATAAAATATTAAATAATATAACAAAAGTACATAATTAAAAAGTTTAAAATGTTACATATAAAATGTAAAACATTTTATATGTAAATAAATATATGTAAACAATACATTATATTGATGACATAATATACTATAAATATATGTAAATTATACATAATCTGATAATATATTAAATAATAATATAGATTATATAATATAATATATAATTATAATATAGATGTAAATAATAAATAATTCTGATAATATATAAAATAATGAAAATATGTATAATATATTACATATTTGAACTATTCAAATAATGTATTTGAACTATTAATAGTACTGTTAATAAAAAATAACAATAAAGTATGATATATAATAATATAGAAAATGTAAATAATACATTAAATAATCATATATAATAGCATATATATGTGAATAAATATATGTCCATAATATAATATAATATAATATAAATTGATCGGCTTGTTAGCACAAACTAACTGAAAACACAAAGTTAGAGAAAGTGAATTTGAGCAGTTGTAGTTTTGGTTATATGAGGTGACATATAATTTAAAAAAGACATAAATCACAAAGGCTAAGTATATCAGTGATGTAGGATTTGTAATTAGTCGTTTAGGGCTCCTAAATGGGGAAGTTTTATCATGTGAGAAGAATTTCTTGACAACAGCGTTTAGCGTTTGGTGTTCAGCAGTGAGTGACACACATACATCATAAAAAAAATCATCTAACTCTTCCTCAGCAGAGGCCACAGGTCAAACTGTGAATCTGACAGAGCACAAGACGTCTGTGACTGTGACTCAAGAACCAGTACACGTGGAAACATCCCACTCTCTGCACTAAAATACCTGACCATACTGAGATTATCATCAGAAGCCGACTCAGTGGCAGGAGTTTCCTCCTCATCCTCCTCTCTGCAGAAAAACCACAAACAGCAGCCATGCACAACACAGCAGCACAGAAACCCCAGAGAGAACGGCAGTGAACAGACAGAACAACACCAGTGTGACCATCATCATCTTCATCAGTCGGTCAGTCCATCGTGAGAGCAGCTCGTGGGCAAACACACACGTGAATGAGTGACTGATACAGTCTGAGAAACATTCATAGCTGAACTGTGAAGGACCTTTGAGATTTAAACAGCTTATTTACATCATACACCAAACTTTTATTAAAGAAAAAAAACATTAAGGAAAGTTTGAATTTTCTATCCATTATATAGAGTGAATGTGACTGCTCTGTTATTAAAATGAAAACAGTTAAAACATTTATGTTCCTTGAAATAAAATAAATGTAAACTGAAATCAAATGTATATATAAAACTAGCGTTGTCAAAGGATTAATTGCATCCAAAATAAAAGTTTTTTGTTTACATGATATATATGTGTGTACTGTGTGTATTTATTATGTATATATAAATACACACACATGCATGTATATATTGCAGAAAAATATATGTTACGTTTATATATTAAATATATTTATATATGATATAATTTATGTGAATATAAATATATACATGCAAATACATCTAAATATTTTCAAAATATATGCTGTATGTGTGTGTCTTTATATATACATAATAAATATACACAGTACACACACATATTATGTAAACAAAAACTTTTATTTTGGATGCGATTAATCGCGATTGATCGTTTGACAGCACTAAAAAAAACCTCTCAGTTATAATTTATACTTTCAGTAAATACTGAAGCTAATTTTCATTTAGTTTAAGTTAAAGTATTAAAATGACTAAAACTGTCAATAACTAAACTAAAACTAAAATAAAATAAAATAAAAAAACTACTAAAAATGACAAACTTTTACTTGAAATAATCTGAAAATAGAAAACTAAATCTAAAATGAAAATAAACTAAAACTGAACTGAAAAGTAATAAAAAGTAAAGACATTAAAAAATCTAATCAAATTAAAAAAACACAACAAAATGTAGTACATTTAAAATGAAAAGAGAAAATATAAAACTAAAACTGAAAGCAATTATAAATTAAAACTGAAATTAAAAAATATTAAAAAACTGCTAGTGCTGTCAAACAATTAATCGTGATTAATCGCATAAAAAAGTTTTATGTGTGTGTACTGTGTATATTTATTATGTATATATAAATACACACAAATGCATGTATATATTTCAGAAAAATTATTAAATATATTTATAATATAAATGATATGAATATAAATATAGACATGTAAATACACGTAAATATTTTCAAAATATATACTGTATGCGTGTGTATTTATATATACATAATAAATATACACAGAACACACACATATATAAACAAAAACTTTTATTTTGTATGCAATTAATCGTTTGACAGCACTAAAAACTAAACATTAAAAAAATAAAAAAACAACTTAAATTTAAACAGAAAATATAAAAATTAAATTGAAAATAATTAAATTAAAACGGAAATACAAAAAAATAAATGCACATTACTTTAAAATTAAAATGAAATCTGAAAATATAAAAACATTAATTACATCAAAATATGAAAAACTACTAGTATACCAATGATGCTAAAAACACCACTGATCTGAGTTGAGCTGAACGAGTCACATATCAGTGCATGTGTGTGATGGAGGTGATCAGGTTTGTTTAGTTAGTGATGATAACATCACAGCAGAACATGAGTGAGCTGAGATACTGAACTACACAGATGCCTCTAATAACACAACACTCATCTCACCTCGTCACAACCAGCCTCAGCAAGATACACACATACCAATAATAAACAATACTGCTAATATAATACTGATAAAATAATACTGCTCGTTGGTCAGTACTGTTATTAGAGGCAGCTGATGAGCTGTTTAGCGTCTGACAGCATGAGGACTTACATCACCGGGAGACATTCATGCATCACACGAGCTCTGGAGCAAAAACACCAGCAGAACATGGAGAAAATCCCACAATACTTCATTCAGTCTCTGTGTTTCTCACGGCTGCGCTCTAAACCCTCCTCAACTGCACTACTGTCTACATAGACAGCTTCCTTCTGAGCCAACAACTGGTAAGGAACTTTCCAAGTCAATGATTTGAAACACTTTCATGGGCAACACATCCATATGAAATCTGTTTTGTTTTGTCCTAAATTCTTTTTGTCCTAAATTTGTGTTTTCTGTTTTCATTTTTCCATATTCTGTTTTAATTTGCTTAAAGGTGCCATAGAATGCATTGATACAATATTTTAAATTGTTCTCTGATATCTACATAGAAGGTATGTGGCTTAGGTAAAGGCAAAAATTCTCCAGAAACGGTTTTACATGTGCATTTACAACACTAGGATTTCTTCCTAGAATGAAATGGTTATTGGCTTATTTGGAAGGGTCATGAATAATAATGTTGAGCTCTGCTCTGATTGGCTGTTTCACAGTGCGGCTCATTTCACTAGCTCACAGCAGGAAGGAAACACAGGGAGGAAAATATATATTTCAATACTTTCTCTTGCAGTTATATCATTGGGTAATTATACTGTATATAAAATGCGGGCATCAGGGAGCCACTATTAATATGCGGGGCACTGAAACTGCTTTCAAATGCACGATCGCTTTTTAGTTTCACGTTCTCTTTCAAGATTCATGATCGCACGAACTCTGTTTATACTATGGAGCGGCAGTACTTACCACACATTTTACAAGATCAGATGCTTGTCAGTGGTGCTCAGGATCTGTAAATCATTCGCCATCATCCTCAGTCATCTCTCCTTACTCTGTTTATGTGGTAAGTGAAATCTTATGTACTGTAATGTAACAGGTTACAGCTAGCAAGGAGCTAACCATGTCCCTTTAGCCTCGCGTTATTTTATTAGAACGCGTTATTTGCTTTCCATGCATTTCTGAATACAGACACCAACCCATCCCTGCACTTCACATCCCCTGCACAACCTGGAACATAACATTTATTTCCATGATCTGCCATTTTAGCTGTTGTCCTCACTTGTTTCTTCACAATACCTGCAGAACTTCTGATGGTCCGGCTGTGCAGGTCCAGCTGGTCTAGAACATGGGCGGGTCTATGCAAATGTTGGGGGCGTAACTATTAGTGATCCCGACTGTTACGTCACAGTCGGTGTTATGTTATGATTCGCCTGTTTTTCAGTGGTCTTTTTTTATTCACGAGATTTACACAAGGAGGAGGAAACAATGGTGTTTGAGGCTCACGGTATGTCATTTCCATGTACAGAACTCTTATTATTCTACTATGGCAAGGTAAATACAGTTTTCCATTCTATGGCACCTTTAATTAAACTGTAATCAAAGTCAAATCAGGAAACCTTGTCTAAACAATTGAATTCATGAAACGTTAAATATTTATTAATTTATTGCCATTTTAACAATAAAAGAGACATATGAAATCTGTTTTATTTTCCCCCCAAAATAATGCTTTCCATTAATTTTTTTCCAGATTCCATTTTAATTTATTAATTAAATTGTAATCAATATAAAAATTAAAAACAACTGAATTCATAAAATTTTAACCATTTATTAATTTATTAAAATCTATGTTTTCCATTGACATTTTTCTGGATTCCATTTTAATGTATTAAAATTAAATTAAAAACCATGTCTAAACAAGTGAATTCATACAGCCTCAACAATTTATTACAACTTTGACAATAAAACAGCCCGGTGAAATATGTTTTATTTTTTCCCTGAATGATGTATATTCCATTTAAATTTTTCTGGATTCCACTTTAATTGATTAATTAAATTCTAATCAAAGTCAAATCAGGAAACCTTGTCTAAACAATTGAATTCATAAAACGTTAAATATTTATTCATTTATTACAATTTTAACAATAAAACAGCCGTGTGAAATATGTTAAATTTTTTTCTAAATCATGTATATTCCATTTGAATTTTTCTGGATTCCATTTTAATTGATTAATAAAACTGTAATCAGATTAAAAATAAAATAAAAAAATCTAAAATTTGAGTTCACAAAACTTTTACAATTTATTAATTTATTTAAATTTTAACAAAAACACAGGCCTACAAAATCTCTTATTAACTTAAATTGTTCTGTATTTTATAATTTATGATAAAACAAATT
>CM077244.1:1729370-1739370 GCA_039654775.1 Spinibarbus caldwelli | reverse complement strand
TATTTTTATATATATATATATATATATATATATATATACACACATGCATACATACATATATATATATATATATATATATATATATATATATATATATATTAATAAAAATTATAATACTAAGTAAATGTGTGTTTTATACCTGGAATATCTGCTTGAGGGAAAACAGCGCCCTCCTAAGGTCACGGCCATTGGAGTTATACAGCTTCTCTAGAGACAGAGAGAGAGAGAGAGAGAGAGAGAGAGAGAGAGAGAGAGAGAGAGAGAGGTGTGTTATTTAGCGCTGTGTTTCAGGAGCGCTGTGTTTCAGGGTCTGTATGTCATGGAAACACACAGTTACTGCTGGATGCCAGGAGAACAAACCCCTCCGAATCAATAATCATCATCATCATCATCATCATCATCATCCTACAGCAGATCATTCAGATACACGCCTGATCTGTATTCACTGCGCTGGGCGAGAGACATCCAGACACACAGAGAGAGAGAGAGAGAGAGAGAGAGAGAGAGAGAACGAGTGTGAGCGAGTGACGGCGCATTAGTCAGACGATGATTAAAGTCGCTCATGCTCAAAAATCAAACGTTTTCAGACCACAAATCTCTTCAGAGCATCTATAAAAGAGAAGAAAACACTGCGGCATTTACAGCAGCATCCAGCAGAGGATGAGAGAGAAGGAAAGCAAACCGACCGCAGTCTGAGGTCACAAACCAGTTTAGTCTGATCTAGACCTGTTCACCTTCCCGCCGGCGAGAACATCACGCTCCACTAACAGCACAGATCAATCAGCGATCGATTTCATACGCTCAGTGATCAGTCTGATGCTGCTGTTCTCATCAATAACACACTCTAATCACACCATATTAATATTTCACCTCGTCTTTCTGCACAGAGACACATACTGCAGTGCTGCTTCTTTCATGAATTTGATTAATTCTGTAATAAAATTAAATAGAAATATTCTATGAAAACTTGACCCTGGCAACTAACTGATATAAAATAAGTTCAAGCTTAAGTACTAAAATGACTAAAACTTAAACTAAAATAACACACATTAAAGCTACACGGAAACATTTACAAAAAATAATTAAAATAAATGACAAAATCACTTAAAATAACTAAAACTTAAATAAAAATGAAAACTGAAAAAAAAAAAAAAAAACTAATTCCAAAAATTAATATAATGTATTAGTATATTTTATAGTATTGTTATTAGCATATTTATTACTTGTTTTTATTAGTATATTTAGTTTTGTATTAGCGTATTTATAGATTAATAGTATATAAAAAATACAAAACTTATTTTTTTTAATTTCAGCTAGCTGCCAAGGCTACATTTCTCATTTTTATTTACTTTAACTTGATGTACTAAAATAACTAAAACTAAAACTATAGGCATGAACTAGAAAATAGACATATTTTGGCAACATTTCTCATATTCATTTAGTTTGACTTGATGTACTAAACTAACAATAAATAAATAATTATAAACTATATGTACATATAAAAAAAACTAATAAAAATATCAAAAACACAACAAAATTGCTACAACTTGAACTGAAATTAAAATGAAAACAAAATTTGAAAAATCTAAATAAATACTATAATAGCGTCTAAATGATATTACATCATGCTGGTAGTACACAATATTTTCTCACTAGTTTCTTCAGTTAATTGTGTAACTTGCAAACGGAAGTCTCTGATAACAAAAGCTCTCTGTGTGTTTTTGCTGTTTTCTGAGACTGTGTTTTTGGGATGAAATTCACGCCACGAGCCATAAAAACACACGTTTCATCTGAACATCAGTCACTGACCTGAGATCAGTCAGCTGCAGATTTACATTGTTCCTGCTGCCTTCATCCAGATCATATTTCCATCTCTAATTAAAGCCCTGCTGTCTCTGACTGACGAGCGGCGTTGTCTGAATGACACTGAAACTCTGTTTTCATGCCTCGTGTGTGTGTGTGTGTGTGTGTGTGTGTGCGCCAGTGTTTGAGTGTTTGTGTGTGTGTGCGCCAGTGTTTGTGTGTTTGTGTGTGCCAGTGTTTGTGTGTGTGTGTGTGTGCCTGTGTTTGTGTGTTTGTGTGTGCCAGTGTTTGTGTGTGTGAGTGCGTGCATGCGTGCGTGTGTTTGTGTGTGCGCGTTTTTGTGACATATGAGGACACAAATTTGTATAATGACATGGGTATGACATGGGTATTACAAGGAGAAGGTGACTTATGAGGACATTACCCCATGTCCCCATTTTTCAAAACGCTTGTAAACCATACAGAATGGAGTGTATTGAAAATCTGAAATAGCAGAAAGTTTCCTGTATGGGGTAGGTTTAGGTGTAGGGTGATAGAAAATACGGTTTGTACAGTATAAAAACCATTACGCCTATGGAATGTTCCCGATATTCACAAAGACAAACGTGTGCGTGTGTGTGTGTGTGTGTGCCAGTGTGCGAGTCTGTGTGTGTGTGTGTGCGCGTGCGTGCGTGCGTGTGTGTTTCATTGTCCTGTGTGTTTCTACTGGTGTAATCCAGGATTTTTGGTTCTCTGGCCAGATCCTAATCAGATTATGTGTGACCCGACTGGTTAATCTCAGCAGTGTAATCTGGACACAAACACAGATTCCTTCATTCACACACAGAGCCTTAATAAACCACTCACGAGCACAAGGGGTAAGGCCAGATACATAATAATAATAATAATAATAATAATAATATCATTATTTCAATTTATAAACTTTATCAAATATATCATAAAATAAGAAAAAAATATTAACGTATTTTATTTGATTAATTAAAAGATTATTATTATTATTAATAATAAATTATTGTCAATTTATAGAGCGCATATTGTAAATCCTAATGCATTTATAATTGATGTAATAAAATAAAACTTTATTATTAATAATAAAATAATAAATCATTATTTCAATTTATAAAGTGCTTAGCACTGCAAATCTGAAGCACTTTATAAATAATAAAATAAATAAAGAAAAATAAGAAATTATTTACATTTATAAAGTGCTTATTGCAAATCTTAAAGTGCTTTATAAACTGAAATAACAAAATAAAAACTTTATTACATTTTACTTTAATAATAATAATCAAATATTATTTCAGTTTATAAAGTGCTTAACACAAATCTTAAAGTGCTTTATAATTATAATAATTTATAAATAATAAAATAATAAAAACGTTAAAGTTTTTATTTATAACAAAAACTTTATCATTAGTAAAAATGTACATAATAATAATAATAATAACAACAATCGTTATCATTGCAAATCTTGAACAGCCTTATAAATGGAAAAACTATTCATGTTATTATTATTATAAATTATTATTATTTACATATATAAGACATATATATTTAAGAGTTTATAAAGCTCTTAAAGCATTTTATAAGTTGACAAAAAAATGAATAACAAAAAGAAACTCATATTAATCTTACTAAACAATAAAATAATAAAATAAGAACTTTATTCAAATTAAACCTAACCATAAAATAATAAAGATATAAATTAGTATTGTTATTATTATAAAATTATTACATTTCTAAAGCACATTCTTGCAAATCCCTCCCAAGGCGCTGCACAATAAGAAAGTACAGTATCTCTTATTACAGATTGAGATGGTCTAAGGACTCTCTGACCTCTGCAGTAGCTGCTGTCCGTCAGACGGAGTCAGATGGGTCAGGACTAACGGCCCGTGTCACACAGTCTCATGTTCACAGCACAGCAGCGCTCGATGGGAATACTGTAGTGTATTATGGAAGTGTCCTGTTATTAGCAGCTGATATCATGACTGTACTGCGGTGATACTGCAGCGGTTTGACAGTAGGACGTTTGCTGAGAGCTCTGTCGTCTCGCTGGGCTCTGCTTACTCACGCTGAAACACTCCTGAACCAAAAAACATCTAAAATTACAGAATGAGCTGCTGACGCGAGACCAAACACAGACTGAAAATACAGCACACTCATACAGTGTCACGAGAGACTGAGCATGTCCATGCTTGTGTGTCCCCATAAACCACAAAAGTATTTGTGTGTGTGTGTGTGTGTGTGTGTGTGAGGAGAGAGAGAGAGAGAGAGAGAGAGAGAGAGAGAGAGAGTGTGTGTGTGTGTGTGCATTTCAAAACAATCTGTGCAATCATTGGAAACAAAACAACAAACTGAATAACAATGCAGTAAAAACCACTGAAAACTCCACATAGCAACACCCTAGCAACCACCCATAACACTGTAACAACTGAATGACAATGCAGTAAAAACCACCGAAAACTCCACATAGCAACACCCTAGCAACCATCCATAACACTGTAACAACTGAATGGCAATGCAGTAAAAACCACTGAAAACTGAATAACAATGCAGTAAAAACCACTGAAAACTCCACATAGCAAAACCCTGGCTACCACCCATAACACTGTAGCAACTGAATAACAATGCAGTAAAAACCACTGAAAACTCCACATAGCAACACCCTAGCAACCACCCATAACACTGTAACAACTGAATGACAATGCAGTAAAAACCACTGAAAACTCTGAATAACAATGCAGTAAAAACCACTGAAAACTCCACATAACAACACCATAGCAGCCAACCATAACACTGTAACAACTGAATGACAATGCAGTAAAAAAAACACAGAAAACTCCACATAGCAACACCCTAGCAACCATCCATAACATTGTAACAATTGAATGACAATGCAGTAAAAACCATTGAAAACTGAATAACAATGCAGTACAAACCACTGAAAACTCCACATAACAACACCCTAGCAACCACCCATAACACTGTAGCAACTTAATAACAATGCAGTAAAAACCAGTGAAAACTCTACTCAGCAACACCCTAGCAACCATTCATAACACTGTAACAACTGAATAACAATCCAGTAAAAACCACTGAAAACTCTACATAGCAACACCCTAGCAACCACCCATAACACTGTAACAACTGAATGACAATGCAGTAAAAACCACTGAAAACTCTACATAACAACACCCTAGCAACCACCCATAACACTGTAGCAATTGAACAACAGTGCAGTAAAAACCACTGAAACTCCACATAGCAACATCCTAGCTAGAGGTCGACCGATTGATCGGTAGATTTTCCAAATAGATTTTCCAAAAGGCTTATACTTCCTTGAATAAACTGAGCACTGCATGTTTCAAAATTAAAATGCAGTGCAGGTGTTTTTATATGAATGTATCTTTGAAAAATAACCGACTGTCTTCAAAAAAGCTTCGATGTCATTTTCATATCGTCTTTCCTGTAATGCCTGATAAAGTAGCGTTTGTGAGCGCAGTGCTTATTTGATTACAGCCGCTACCGGGCAAACCCGCTCCAACAGCGCCTTCTGCTGGCAGAAAATGAATTTGCAGTCTGTGGGAAACACTGGTGTCTGTCAGCAAACATGAACAAAAAGCATCCTTCAGAACTGTTTTGAGAAGATGCTTAAGTTTTGAGCCATGTATTATTACTCTAAATTGGGCTACTACTACTATTACTATATTGTACCCTGCAATAATCATTTACTCAAACTCACTTTTATGAGATGAATGGGGGAAAAAAATAAAATCGGCCAAACATATCGGCCAAAAAAAAAAAAAAAAAAAAAAAAAAAAAATCGGCATTACATAATCAGCCATCGGCTGCCCTGATTTCTAAATATCGGCATCGGCCAGAGAAAAACCCATATCGGTCGACTTCTAATCCTAGCAACCACCCATAATACTGTAGCAACTTAATAACAATGCAGTAAAAACCACTGAAAACTCCACATAGCAACACCCTAGCAACCACCCATAATACTGTAGCAACTGAATGACAATGCAGTAAAAACAACTGAAAACTCCACATAGCAACACCCTAGCAACCACCCATAATACTGTAGCAACTGAATAACAATGCAGTAAAAACCACTCTCAAACCCTTAACAACCACCCTAGCAACTACCCACTACACCTTAACCACACAACAATGAAGTAAAAAACTCTAATCCCTAACAACCAAATTGTAACACCCTAGAAACTTATAAATGTTTTTGTACTTCATTTGGAAGTAACACTCCAAAAACTCAATGAGCTCCAGCGCAGGAAGAAAACAGATCCAGCCCTCGATGGTGAAAACATTCATGAACTCAAACAGCCAAAACCAAAGAATAAGCTAAACGCAGAAAAACCCCATACAAGCAGCTGATTGTGATCCAGTGGCATCTGACGGAGTGAAATGTGTCTGGGAATGAGATGTTACACGCATCTCTGCAGTTCCATCCAAAGCCAGCGCTCAGAAAAACAAGCATAAATCCACTTCAAAAGAGCAGTTTGAGCTGATGTGGCTTAAAGACAAACACGAACCTGCCAACTTCATGGACCAAACTCAACGTCAGACTGCAGAAATCATTCACCACTAAAAGTAAATACATAAGTGTAAATATGAGCAATATCACACGAGTAGACGTGACATATGGCTGTATATCGGCAAAGCTGTGATTTGACCGTAGGTAATTTAATTACATTATTAATTTAAAAAAGTTACTTTAGAACTAGTAAAAAAGAAACGTTGAGCTGCTTCATTAAACGCTTATTGTATTACTGTAGTAAAAGCAGTATAGCATGTATTGTGATTAACTGCATCTGATCCAGCATTCACTCTTCAGCTCATTCTCATATTCTCAATAAAACATTAGTTTGAATGTCCGCTGAGGAAAGCGATATCTTTGTCGTACTATCCTTTCATCTGTTAAGGGTGATTCCTGATGACAGCGCTGTTCAGTGCATTTGTTGTTTGCGTCTTACAAGCTGTTGTTTAAAGTAAAAATAACTTCCGTTTTAGTCTTTTTCAATATAAAAGTCTTTACTGCTGACTCGTAAAAACAGTCTCTTGTCGCCATCTAATGGCAGAACAATATAACTAAAAACACCATCACAAACACTGTTTCCCAATACTAAATATTACTATTATTTATATAAAATATTATTCATTGAATAATAACATTTAATAAACAACAACAACAGCCATCATAAAAGTTGCTAGGCAATTCAGTCAAAAGTACAAAGGCATATAATATCCTTATTTAAAGGTGACATATCATGAAAATCTGACTTTTCCAGGTTTTAAGTGCTATAATCAGGTCCCCGGTGCATCTACCAACCAAGGAAATGTGAAAAAGATTAACTCAGTAACTTTGTTTTGGTAATCCTTTTCTGCAAGCATCTGAAAAAACGAGCGCGTCTGATCTCGCTCCCCTAGTGACGTTGCAAAGGGATCTCATGATAATATTACCACCCCTTAATCTGTAAATTTCCATCCACGGCGCCATCATTTTGATTTCACAAGCGACAACGGTTTACCAGCTCTAATCCCATAGCGAAAGTTTGAGCAAAACATGCCAACTGTTCTGTCTTTGGCTGCACAGACGATCAAAGAACACTGTTTACAGTCGCAGCCTCAGAGGAGACAACAGAGCAGTGGATTTATTGATTTATTTACTGTATATTGCTGCTGCCACACAGATCTAAAATAAACATGCGATTTATTTCCCAGCTGTTTACCTTCACAGACATAACCGACTGTTTTTGTAACTTACATGTGTTTTTAACGTAAACCTTTGTGAATGAACTCACATGCTATGAAAGCCACTTTCTGTCCATGTGCTTCGGATGTGTGCACTCAGAAAACCATATATCACAAGTTTAAACTCGTATGGTTTAAAACGCATGATTTCAATAGGTACGAGCTGTAATGATGGAGCTCTCTTCTGGAAAAGGGGGCGGGGAGCAGTAGCTCATTTGCATTTAAAGACACATGCTCTAATATAGAGTGTTTCTGCTTCCACTCAAAATAGGCATTTTCAAAATGATATAATAAATGACCTGTGGGGTATTTTGAGCTGAAACTTCACAGATACATTCTGAGGACCCCTGAGACTTATATTACATATTGTAAAAAGGGGCATAATATATCACCTTTAAAATATTATATTATATTATATTATATTATATTATATTACATGCCTATGAATATGCACACATTTAAAGAGTATAATGCATAAAAAACAATTAAACCATACTTTTTACAATAATAAAATGCAGGCTAAACTTTAAAGATGCTATTGGCAAAATAATCATAATGTGCCTCATAATGCATTATGAATAAATGTCTCATAGATCTCATAGTTTGATTCTAGTATTTCTGAGTAAGTGAATAAATGTATGCTGTTGGTGTGCTGAGGCTGATATCTGATCCTCGGCCGTGTGATTATTTATATCTGCAGCTGTAGCGGCTCGTGTGTCTGAAACTGAGATCCAGATCCGATGCACCGCATGCTTCACGCCGCTTTAACAGCACAAACCACTTCCTGTTTCCAGCCGTGACATCGCTGCGTCCGAATTCTACCCTGTTACCATGGCAACAACAAACTGCAAAAGTCTGATCTCTTCCGTCAGAGGTCACTGACCCACATTACACGGATTACTATACAATTACACAGACGTTTTTAGGGATTTGCTGCACTGATTTGGCGAGAAAATCTGCAGAATTTCTGAGAGCAGGTGCAGAATCTGTAAACGTGATATATATATATATATATATATATATATATGTATTTACCCATGCAAAACACATCAGCATGATGCTAGAGTGACGTGAACGGTGACTAGGATGTTGCTAGGAAATATGAAATATGAAAAATTCAAAAATGAAAATGTTTTGAAAATAAATATAAAATTATTTATTGTGTATAAAATTGCTTGTACTGTAAACTGCATTTAATTTAAAATGATATATAAAAATATATATATAAATAAATAAAAACTTTTAAAAAATTGTATAAGTTCTCATGTATTTCATATTTCACTCTTTGACAAGCTATGCTAAATGTTTTGTTTTTCACCCTAATCTTTCTGTTTTTTTTTTTTTTTTAAATGGGGCTCAATTTCACATCAGAGTCACCAAAATATGAACAGCAAAGTTTCCAAAACACAAAACTTTACTCACACATTCATCACCCTGAATGAGAAAGACTTTATGACTCTAAGTAACAAAATCTGAAGAACAAATAAAACATCGAATGAGTTTTCAAGCAGTTTAAAAATCGAATGTGACCTGCGACACAGAAATATGACTTCACATGATATTATAATTTCCCATAAGGCCCTTCCTGTGCTTCTGAAAGATAAAAATAACCCAGATAACAGACAGACCACAGGACCTGAGAGAGAACAGGCACACTTATTCTCACTAAAGTTCTTCCAGACTTCACACCTTCATGCCTGCTGTGACCCAGAATGCCGTGATGTCATCGTATCCCACAATGCCCAGCGAACGACAGCTGCACACACACACACACACACACACACACACACACACTCACGCACACTCATTGTATGCTAATGGTCAGGTGGTTTCTGTCACTTCCATTTCACACATGATATAAACTCACATAACAATGACAAGCTGATGCAGAGAGAGGAAACACAGATAAACGACACTCATAAACTGATAGAGACACAATGACCGACTCAAACAATCAGCCCATAAAAACACAGAGAGATCAGTGTGTAAGACCCACGAGCTGCTTGTGCCTTTATATAGATGTCCATTAAAGAATTTTGTGGTTAAAATAACTGTGATGAAAATTTTTAATAAGTGTGACGGTTCGTTTCTGACATGTAAGACCATTAGCTGGTTAATGGTGTTAATAAACTTTATGTAAAAAAAAAAGGTTAGTGGATTTTCAGATGTGATTTTGAGTTCAAATGTAACACACAGTGTAAAATACAAATTACACAAATACAAGTAAAGCTTTTAATACAAAACTATATAAAATATAAATATAAACAATATAAAATATAAAACTATAAAAATAAAAAAATATGAAAACAAACTATAAAATTAAATATAAAATTATATATTGTGTATAAAACCTTGTGCTGTGTAATTTAAACTACTATAAAATTATTTAAAAAATATAAAATATAAAAAATATAAAATTAAATAT
>CM077244.1:1561870-1726870 GCA_039654775.1 Spinibarbus caldwelli | reverse complement strand
CTATTATAGTTTTTATAAAATTTTGAATTATATTTAAATTATTTTTTATATTTTATTTTTTATATTTTACATTTATTTATTTATTTTTTTCATTTTAATTTTAAAGTTTTTTTTGTTGTGTTTTTTTTTTTTTCATTTTTTACATCTATGTAGTTTTCATTCATTTTTATTTCAGTTTTAGTTTTAGTTATTTTAATGCTTGAAGTTAAACTACATGAAAATGAGAAATATTTCCTTGGAAACTAGCTAAAATAAAATACGTTTAGGTTTTTAAATATTGAACATGAACTAACAATGAAAAAAAAATCTATAGCATTTTATTAATCTCAGTTCATGGAAATATCAACATTTGTAATACAATACATTATTAAAATCCAGAGTTGCATCTTTTAACATTTTTTAATGGATCTAAGCTAACATGAGCTATAGTGAACAGTTGTATGTTTATTAACTAACATTAACAAAGATTGTCATTTAGTAAGCCAAATATATTTAGCAAGTGTTTTTATTTTAACTGTTAGGGACCAATCACAGATGGTGCGAGGACCCTATTGGAATTGCTCAGTTTCTTCTTCTCCTCCGAAATCAATCACATTTTTGAGGGCCTAAACATTCTCGAAAACTCACGAAAGTTTGCACACACATCTGATATGGGTTTCAGAAGTGAGTGTGGCAAAATGGCTCAATAGCGCCACCTATAAAATTTCAATGAAGAGCCCCTCGACCTATGTTTCCCATACATGTACGAAATTCAGTAGACACATGTAACACACCAACACCTACCTAAAAGTCCATTGGTACAAAGTCTGAAACTCAACAGGAAGTCTGTTATTTTGAATTTTCACGGCAGATTTTGTGCCATTTTTGCCATTTTGAGGCATTGTATTTAAACGAACTCCTCCTAGAGTTTTAATCAGATCAACACCGAATTTGGTCAGTCTAATCTAAAGCCCTTTGTGACTTTAAATTGCGAAGATCTTGAATTTTCGTTGAAAGGCGTGTCCGTGGCGGCCTGACGAATTTCGATATTTAAAATTTTTGAAACAAAAATTGTTGCAACTCAGTCATACAATTGGTGATGGGTCATTCTTGAACGATTTGTTCATTTTGAACGAATCTTTAATGTGACTCGGGAAGAACGAGTCATCTCGGGGAGTGATTCGTTCAGTCGCGCATGCGCAACATCCTATAGGTTCTGTACTGGAATTAGTTCATCTGTTTCGAGTTTTCGAGTTTTTCAAGTCGTTCGTTCATCACGTGACAGCCCCATAAGCTTAGCTTACAGGACTGTCATGTGATGAACGAATGATTCAATCCCAAAGACTCGAAACAGGTGAACTCATCAATTCTCTTTCCAGCTCAGACTGCATAGGTTTAGCTTACGGGGCTGTCACGCGAAGAACAAACGACACGAAAAACCCAAAGACTTCGGGTCAGAGGTGAGGTGAGCTAATTATAGACTAAAGACCCAGGTAAACAATGAATTAAATCTGTTCCATTTCTGATAGCAATATAGTTTTGTCTTATAATGTAGTAGTAAATGTGTTAGGCAAGTAACGTAACATTTTAATTATATTTTGCTAAAATGAATGAAATGACTCGAAAAAAGATTTGGTCATTTTGCTGAATGAGACTCAAAGGTCCGAGTCGGTAAAATGAGTCAAACGTCCCATCACTACATACAATATCAGATCTTCCCCAAACTTCACATGTTCAATAAGAGTCCTGGCCTGAAGACATCTAAAGGCCAATATTCTATTATAATCATATCGCCATCTCCCGGCAACAGGAAATGACTTGTTTTACACTAACTTAAACGTGTACTGTCCAATCTGCACCAAACTTCACGTTTGATAAAACTCCTGGCTTGAAGACATATACATGCCAATATTTAGTTATAGTTATAGCGCCACCGGTTGGCAGCAGGAAGTTTGGCACATATGAATGACTTTGACTATTCCTCTTATATTGACCACTTTAAATGCACATTGCTAACCGTTCGCTGTTTTCCTAAAGACACCGAGTGGCAGTGAGCCCGGGTGCCCTTTCAATTTTACATTTGGATTTATTTATTTATTTTACTTTTACATTTATGATTTAACTAATAATCTGCTTTTTATCAACTCCCTGGTGCTAACTGAAGGGCATAAAGTCAGTCCAGTTTATAAATACGGTAATTCTGTCGCCGTATATGAAATCAGATCAGATCAGATCTGTCCTGATGTAATAAAATGTAATAATTAAAAAGCATGCCAAATCAATTGAATTCATAAAAGTTTGCAAAGTTTGAAGCAACTGATTGCCGCTATTTTTTTAAGTTTGCAAACTTAAAAAAATAGCGGCAATCAGTTGCCTCAAATTTTTTGAGTTAGTAGAACTTATCTGGGTTTACAGTGTAGGGCACATTTCATGTTTTTTTTTTTTGTTTTTTTTTTTGCAAACTTTTATGAATTCAATTGATTTGGCATGCTTTTTTTTAAAAAAACTTAAAAACACACAAACTTAAAAAAATAGCAGCAATCAGTTGCCAGTTGTAATGTGTTGTCTACTTTTATTTTTCTAGATTTATGATTTAATACAAAAATGGTGGTATTCAAATGAAGGCATAAAACATTAAAAATTTTATTAATTTGTAATTAAAATTAATTACATTTAATTACATTTTAATTTATTTAACAGTTTAATTAATCAATACCAACGTGTAAACAATTTGCTGCACAACAGTTTTACTGTTAAAATTAAAACATTGAAGAGAAATTGTGATATTCCTTAAAATAAGATAATTTCTATTTCTATTATATTATTAATATAAACAACAGTTTTATTAATAATAGTAATAATAATAATAATAATTATTATTATTATTACTTTGAGAAGTATGTTCTACAGTACAATGCCAATAAATTTGTCAAACTTTTATTTAGGTTGCTTATAGTAAAGTTTCTGTGTATCTAACAATAGATTTTCTCAAATTAAAAGGTGAAATCCAAAATTCTGTAAGATTCCACGTTACACAGTGAATTCCATTTTTATGGCTGGATTCTTTGAGTCTGTCTGTGTTTCACAGACAGAGTTACACGATCCTGTGTATGTCTGTATATGTGCACACAATGTATATTAAAGCAATAAAGCACTTAAGATCACGTGATGCAGTGATTCTATCAACACAACAGTAAATCCAGTGAGATTGTGGGAGTCAAGGGGAAGCAGGTGGCTAGAGACTTAAAACTCATCATCTGTCCACTTAAAGCCCCAGACACACTCACACACACACACGCTCACTCACTCACACACACACTCACACACACACACACACACACACACACACTCACACACTCACACACTCACACACTCACACACACGTTTGTTTTTGTGAATTGTGGGGACTCTCCATAGGCGTAATGGTTTTTATACTGTACAAACCGTATTTTCTATTGCCCTACACCAACCCTACACCTAAACCTACCCCTCACAGGAAACTTTCTGCATTTTTACTTTCTCAAAAAAACTCATTCTGTATTATTTATAAGCCTTTTGAAAAATGGGGACATGGGGTAATGTCCTCATAAATCACCTTCTCCTTGAAATACCTATGTCATACCCATGTCATTATACAAATTTGTGTCCTCATATGTCACAAAAACACACACACACACTCACACACCATACACACACACACACGCTCACACACACACACACACACAAGGTGTCAAATGTCCCTCTGCGCTGACACAGGAAATGCGACCACATACAAAGGCATGCTGGGAAGTCAAGTGTGAATTAATGAAGTCTATGAGAGAGGGGCATCAAAGCCCCGCCCCTGACCTTTGACCCTCCCTAATCTCTAACGGCAGCAGCCAATGAGACACTTGACCCGTGATCCAGGAATAGACACACTATCAGTGAAAGAGACGGAGAGAGAGACGCTCAAACGCTTTATAATGATTACAACTTCGACTCGCTGACACCAGCCTCTCAAACGACAGTCTGACAACTACTGAGTTCTTTGCACTTCCTTACTGCAAAAACTATTAATAATGCACACAGTATTACAGCATAAGGATTTCTGAAAGACATCTCTTCTGCTCACCAAGGCTGCATTTATTTGACCAAAAATACAGTGAAAATAGTGAAATATTATAATTTAAAACAGCTGTTTTAAAGACACTTCTATTTGTCAAGAATGCATTAAATTGATCAAAAGTGACAGTAAAGACATTTATAACGTAACAAAAGATTTCTGTTTCAAATAAATATTGTTCTTTTGAACTTTCTATTCATCTGTGAATCCTGAAAAATCAAATGTTTCATGGTTTCCATAAAAATATTGTGCAGCACAACTGTTTTCAACATTGATAATAATCAGAAATGTTTCTTGAACAGCAAATCAGCATATTAGAATGATTTCTGAAGAATCATGTGACACCGAAGACTGGAGTAATGATGCTGAAAATACAGCGCTGCATCACAGAAATAAATTACAGTTTAACAAATATTCACATAGAAAACAGCTACTTTAAATTTCAATAATATTTTTACTGTATTTTTGATCAAATAATGCAGCCTTGGTGAGCAGAAGAGCCTTGCTGCTGTATAACTCATCACAGATGTGTGTGTTGATGTGTGTTTGAGACTCACCGATACACGCGTGAACACGGACGCTCAGCTGAGTGCGTAAAATCACACTGTGCTTCTTTCCCCTCCTGAAAACACAGAGAAAACCAGCAATACTGCTTAGAACTGAGGATAATAGCAATAAATCAGAAATGCCCTAAAGATATTGACCAGACACAACACAAACACACACACACTCACTCACTCAAACACACACATAGACACAAACACACTCACTAACACACATGGACACACTCACACACTCTCTCTCACACACACGGTCATTCAGCTCTCCTGATATCAGTACATAAGCTCTTCACTCTTCTGGGAAACAGCTCTCAATATTCACATGCCATCGATAAGAAACATGACAACCAGCTGATTTTCTGTCACCCTCATATTAATCTTCCATTCAGATATTCTTCCATCATGCATTTTTATCCTCTACTTGTTTGTTTATAAATAAAATAAAATGCATTATGACAAGCTTAGTAAAAAAATAAATAAATAAATAAACAAATAAATAAATCAACATATAGGAGAATATAAATCTTTTTAAATATATTTTTGCTACACCTTTGTAATTTTTATTACCAGAGCTATAAGGACTGGTCGATGGTCCAGGATCAGTGTGAAAGATGCTTGGGACAGTTGATGGATTTGTCACTGCTCCGATCAAATCCGAAGTGATTTTAAAGCATTCAAGCGCAAGAAGACATGAAAGACAACTATTCAGTGTCACAGATCGACCAGGCTCCCACGCCAGCCAATCACATCGCACACCCTCACCTGAATACTAATGGAACACACCTGCACGCACTCAACACCTCATTACCTCAAGCCATATAAGCACGCACCTCACCACTGTCTAACGTCCGGTCTCGTTTACACATAGTGAATGATGCTATCACAGCGACCTACCTGCTACTTACCTCCTTGTGTACCTACCTCCAGTGTTCCCCGTCTGCCTGCTCCAACGCTATCCTCCGGAAGTCTGCTACTCTGTCTGTGTGAGGTGTGTGCCCTCGATCTCCACTGCTTAATACTCCTGTCAAGACAAAGATCTATAATCATTCTCTCATCTACCGTCAATTGATATTCTGCTCACCATTTGCTCTGCTGAACATTAATAAACATCTGTTATTTTCCCGAGTCTCCGTCTGAGTCTGCTGTACGTAACAGAAGACCGGACCAGACACTAAGGACAGCATGAGCAACACCGACCCCTTCCAGGAGCTCGTTGACAATCTCAGACGAGTTCTACTTCCTTCACCGGCTCCACCGCCATCACCACCGATCACCTCCACGACAAACACCATCACTTCTTCTGCACCTCTGATCGCCAGTCCCATGGCCCGACCAGCGCCCTTCTCTGGTGTGGCGGGGGAGTGCAACGGGTTTCTCTTACAATGCTCCTTAGCCCTAGAGATGCAACCGCAGCTGTATCCCACTGAAAGATCAAAGATCGCCTTCATCATATCCCTCCTGACAGGTAAAGCTCTGCAGTGGGCTGAAACTATCTGGTCACAATCAGGTCCAGTCACTCAGTCTTTCCATAATTTCACCACTCACTTCCGTGAAGTGTTTGGCCACTCAACAGCCGATCCATCCATCAGTGATCAACTCTACCATCTCCGACAGGGAAACAGATCCATCCAGGACTACGCCCTTCAGTTCCGCACCCTCGCTGCAGCTAGCGGATGGAACGAACGATCATTACTCACCACTTATCGTCAAGGACTCGAACCTAAGTTGCGGTTGCAACTCGCAGGATATGATGATTCCAGTGGATTGGAGCATTTAATCCAACTATCCATTCGTTGTTCAACCCGCATGCAATCATGTTTTGAGGAATCAGCCCAACTTACCCGTTGCACTCCTCAACAGCGCCCCCAAGAAGCAAACCGCCCTCCAGAACCAGTTCACGAACCCATGCAAACAGATAGTACCCGTTTGTCATACACAGAGCGGCAGAGGCGAATTACCCAGGGTCTATGTTTATATTGTGGAAATAGTGGACACCTAAGATCATCATGCCCCATTCGACCTCCTCGACTCCCGGTGAGTGCAATTCGACCCTCTATATCCAGAATGAATCCCCTATCTACTGTTGTAATACTTACTGCCTCCACTGTATCCATTCCAGTTCACGCCTTACTCGACACAGGGTCCGCCGGAAACTTCATTTCAGGGAGCCTCTGCCGCCAGCTCAATCTCCCAACCGTTACCAATCAAACCATCTATCAAGCCCAAGCGATAACTGGAAAACCCATCAGCCGCCGCCATGTAAGACTCAGTGCGGGTCCCGTTCAGCTACGAGTGGGTGAACTACATGAGGAACAACTCCATCTGCTGGTTCTGGAGGGATCTACAACGGACATAATCCTCGGACTTCCATGGTTTGTACAACATGATCCCCAGATTTCCTGGCGCTCGGGAGAAATCCTGAAGTGGGGCAACCAGTGTTTCCCAACATGTTTCCCTCGTCTACCTCACCCAGCTCCTCGTCAGATCCAATCTCTACCGGTAAACTCCACCTCCATAGAAAGCCCTCTTGAAAAACAGTCTGTCTCTATACCTTCCTGTTATGCCCCCTTCAGAGATGTCTTCTGCCCGAAGAGGGCCTCCCAATTACCTCCTCACCGGCCATGGGACTGCGCTATTGAACTGGTACCAGGTGAGCCAGTGCCCAAAGGGAAAATCTACCCACTGTCTCTACCGGAACAGAAGGCCATGGAGGAGTACATCGAAGAGGCTCTTCAGCAAGGCTACATTCGCCCTTCGACATCCCCTGCTGCTTCAAGCTTCTTCTTCGTGGCAAAGAAGGACGGAGGCTTGCGGCCTTGCATTGACTACCGGGCACTTAACAAAATCACCATTAAGTTCCGATACCCTCTTCCTCTCGTCCCAGCAGCCCTGGAACATCTCCGCGGAGCCACCATCTTCACCAAGCTGGACCTCCGCAGCGCGTATAACCTCATCCGGATACGCGAGGGGGACGAGTGGAAGACGGCTTTCGTAACCCCTACTGGCCACTATGAATATCTTGTCATGCCGTATGGTCTTGTCAACGCCCCCTCCGTATTCCAAGACTTCATGCATGAGGTGCTCCGGGAGTATTTACACCGGTTCGTCTTGGTTTACATCGATGACATCCTCATCTACTCTCGGAGCTTGACCGAACATCGTCTCCACGTTGCGGAGGTCCTACAACGCCTACGCAAGTTTCATCTGTTCCTCAAGGCTGAGAAGTGTTCATTCCATCAACCGTCAGTACATTTCCTAGGATACAACATTGATAGTGGTGGCATCCGTATGGACGAGGGGAAGGTGGAAGCCATCAGGTCCTGGCCAGTCCCTACCACAATTAAAGAACTTCAAAGATTCCTTGGCTTCTCCAACTTCTACAGACGATTCATTCAGGACTACAGTACCATTACCAGTCATCTAACCAACCTCCTACGGAACAAGCCCAAGTCTCTGTCCTGGACATCTGCCGCCACAGAAGCATTTGAACATCTGAAGGACGCCTTTACCCATGCTCCAATCCTCGTCCATCCTGATCCCACGAAACCCTTCATTGTAGAGGTAGATGCCTCGACTACGGGGGTTGGAGCTGTGTTATCCCAGCAGCAGGGGACCCCAGCCAAACTTCACCCATGTGCCTTCTTTTCCCGTAAGCTCAGCCCGGCGGAAAGAAACTATGACATCGGCAACAGGGAACTTCTGGCCATCAAGCTAGCCCTCGAAGAATGGAGGCATTGGTTGGAGGGTTCACAACATCCATTTACCGTCCTAACTGACCACAAGAACTTACAATACTTACGCGAAGCCAAACGACTTAACCCTCGCCAGGCCCGTTGGGCACTCTTCTTCACCCGGTTTAACTTCACCATCTCTTACCGTCCAGGATCCAAGAACACTAAAGCCGATGCCTTATCACGTCTACATACTCCACAGGAAACTAACGAAGAACCAGAATCCATCATCCCCGATAAACTCATTGTCTGTCCCATCCAATGGAGTAACGACTCTGCCACCTCCTCCAATGCTTCCACGGCCATTCCGCCGGGCTGCCCACCAGGAATGCAGTATGTCCCTCGATTACAACGCAATCACCTTATCCACTCTGTACACACTTCACTGGGCACTGGCCACCCCGGGACCAACAGCACCCTCTCGCTATTGAAGAACCGCTACTGGTGGCCCAACATGGCAAGGGACGTGAGAAGGTTCGTCCAGGGTTGTGCAGAGTGTGCCATTTCCAAAAGTCCTCGCCACTTACCAGCAGGCAAGCTCCTCCCGTTACCCGTTCCAAATCGTCCATGGTCACACCTGGGAGTAGACTTCATCACCGACCTGCCAGATTCTGACGGTAAAACATGCATTCTGGTGATTGTGGACCGATTTTCAAAGTCTTGTCGACTCCTTCCTCTCAGGGGCCTGCCCACAGCCCTGGAAACAGCCGAATTATTGTTCAACTTCGTCTTCAGATATTTCGGCCTACCGGAAGACATAGTGTCGGACCGGGGCCCACAATTTATCTCCCGGGTCTGGAGGGGATTCTTCAAACTCCTAGGTGTGACCGTGAGTCTGTCATCAGGATACCATCCCCAAACGAACGGGCAAACGGAGAGGAAGATCCAAGAAATCGGCCGCTTCCTACGAACCTTCTGCCATGACCACCAGGACTCTTGGAACCAGTTTATTGGCTGGGCCGAGTACGCCCAGAACTCCCTACGTCAACCTTCTACTGGACTCACTCCCTTCCAGTGTGTACTCGGTTACCAGCCACCCTTGTTCCCCTGGTCTGGGGAGCCATCTGAGATACCAGCAGTGGATTACTGGTTCCGAGAGAGCGAGAGGGTCTGGGACAATGCTCACCATCATCTTCAGCGAGCAGTGCGCAGGCGCAAGATGACAGCAGACCTTCGTAGGTCCGAAGCCCCCCAGTACCAACCGGGACAGAAGGTCTGGCTGTCAACAAGGGACATCAGACTGCGCCTGCCCTGTAAAAAATTAAGTCCCAGATATGTTGGTCCCTTCACTATCTTGAAGCAAATCAACCCGGTCACCTTCCAGCTACAACTTCCTCCACAATATAAGATTCATCCCACATTTCATGTATCACTGTTAAAACCTTACCACCCTCCTGTCTCTCCCTCCACAGAGCCTGGTCCAAGTGAGGAACCCCCTCTTCCACTGATTCTGGAAGATGGCGCCGTATACGAGGTGAAGCAGATCCTGGATTCCCGGCGTCGTGGTGGTCACCTGGAATACCTTGTTGACTGGGAGGGCTATGGACCGGAGGAGAGATCTTGGGTTCCCAGGAATGACGTTCTAGATCCAACCCTACTTGAGGAATTCCACTCAACCTACCCAGATCGACCAGCTCCCAGGGGAAGAGGTAGACCACCACGCCGTCGGGGTCCTCGGCCCTCTGGAGCGGGCCGTGGAGAGGGGGGTAATGTCACAGATCGACCAGGCTCCCACGCCAGCCAATCACATCGCACACCCTCACCTGAATACTAATGGAACACACCTGCACGCACTCAACACCTCATTACCTCAAGCCATATAAGCACGCACCTCACCACTGTCTAACGTCCGGTCTCGTTTACACATAGTGAATGATGCTATCACAGCGACCTACCTGCTACTTACCTCCTTGTGTACCTACCTCCAGTGTTCCCCGTCTGCCTGCTCCAACGCTATCCTCCGGAAGTCTGCTACTCTGTCTGTGTGAGGTGTGTGCCCTCGATCTCCACTGCTTAATACTCCTGTCAAGACAAAGATCTATAATCATTCTCTCATCTACCGTCAATTGATATTCTGCTCACCATTTGCTCTGCTGAACATTAATAAACATCTGTTATTTTCCCGAGTCTCCGTCTGAGTCTGCTGTACGTAACATTCAGTGTGTTCTGTGCGCACACAGCATATACAGAGCTGTGTCACAGGCAACGTCTTCATGCGCTTGAATGGTCAAATACATTCAAAATAGGTCAAAATACCCGTCTAGGCGAGTATCCTCGAAAACTGTTATGTCCTTAACCCTTAAATGCATGAATAGATTGAGGAATACTAAGAAAGTTGATGTCTAACTTTAAAAAATGAAGGAGAGGGTAATGAATGATGTCCCGGGTCGCTAAAGACCAAAGGTTTGCATTTAAGGGTTAAGTGAACATAAGCAAACAGATCAAGAAAGCAGATGTGTATCATTATATTTGATCTATTCATTGTCTCTTAAAGTGACCATGCCTAATTTACCAGCTGCTGTCGCTGCCCTTAATGTTAATGTAAAAAAAAATACATTTAAAAAATTCACTCACTGCTCTTGACTGAATAACTTATATTTAATTTCTACAGTGAAGAATATGCAATGTTATTTTACATTTGAGCCCTAAAGCACTGTTTAATTTCTATCTTTTTTCTGTTTATTTATTTGTGGTGTTGCTTGTAATTTTTTAAATTTCTTCTTATTTACTGACTGTTTACTTGTATTTAATATGTTTGAACATTATATTTGTTAGGCTAGTAGTTTTTGATGTGGTATTCAAATTGGAATCAAGAATTGTAAACCTCAAAAATCATATTAGCTTATTTATTGGAATACAGAATAACATGGGTCAAAAACAATGATAACAACTGTTTTTGTGGAACGGTCAGCGAAAATATTGGCAGGGCAAGTGAATATTTGAACCACTGGCCCGACTGGAGTTGAGCCCTGATTACATTTTATCATCAACGCTGTGTGTGGAATATAAACTACCAATCAAATGTTTGGGATTTATTAAGTCTCTTATACTCTTCAGGAATGCATGTATTTGATAAACAACAACAACAAAAAATTAAAACAGAAACAAATCAAAATAAAACAATTACTAATAATTTATCAAATCACAAAAACGTAAAATTAAAGTAACTGAAAATAAAAACAACAGAAATGAAAATACTAAAAATTAAATCATAAAAATGTCAAATTTAAATAAATACTTTAAAATGAAAACAACCATTATAAAACCCTTAGAAAATGTATAAAATAATTAGTGCTGTCAATCGATTAAAAAAATTAATAAATTTTTCTGAAATTAATTGTGATTAAATATACTTTCATATTGCAATAATTCCACATTCAATCTTAAAATTAATGTAGAAACAACATAAAGACAGTATATTTTTAATAGTTGTTTAATGGCATCTTTTTTATGACTGTAGGCGAGTATCACTGATACCAATACTACAGATGTATCTAGGAAAATGTTCTTTTTTTCCTAATATTTAACCATTGACAATATGTAATGTTGACTATACTAATATTACAGTATAATTGACAGCTATCAATTTTAATATTTATTAGACTTTAAAAAATAAAAACTTCTAATTTAAATGAATTTAAAACAATCTTCAAATAAACCCATTTTAATAAACGTCATATTTACCTGTGCCCTTCAGCAAGGAGGAATATACAGAAATGGAATAAAGTTATCACACTAAATTCTAAATTAAATCTAGATGGATCCTAAGTTACTGATTTCCTCTTTTTTCTTTTGTTCTTTGATGAACAGACGTCACAGCAGCTGGTTATTAGGTTATTTAGCTGCTATTACTTTAAGAGCTGCCGCTGCTTAATGTGACGCGGATCTGACACTGAATGCTTGTAGTTTCATTCGCACTTTACTATTAAATGATACAGGCTACAGCATGCACTATGAGCTCAGTATAATGGCAGACATTAGAGGAAGATTCGATTTTACTGACATATGGCCTGACACCATCTCATCTGACCGCAGTTCACTGTTGTTCTACTGAAGCTCCTCATCACCAGGGGCCGGTTACACTAGCTAGACATAGGGCTGGACAATAATTCAATATCAATATGTATCGCGATAAAAAAAATTTCAATAATGGTGATATGATTTTTAAACACATTTCCAATATTTCGATATACATTACCAGTGTTTCCCATACATTGATTTATTTGTGGTGTTGAATAAATATGACGCTGCACGTTTCAAAATCAAAACGGCGTGGGAGATTTATATGAATGTATCTCTGAAAGGAACCGACTGTCTTCAGAATAGTTTTGATGGCTTTTTCATTTTATCTGATAAAGTAGCGTTCATGAGCGGAGCTGCTTAGATTACAGCCGTTACTGGGGAAACCACTAGTTCTGCCGCTCTCAAAGCGCCTCCTGCTGGCAGAGAATCAGATTGCATTTTCAATAATAAGCCCGTCTCCAGCAACATGTTTTTGTTGTTGCTAAAAAAATTGTTTTCTGCAGCAACTCACTTGTAATTATACAAATTAATCCTTTTATTTAGCAAGGATGCTTTAAATTGATCAAATGTGATGATAAAGACATTTATAATGCTGTTCTTCTGAATTTTCTATTCATCAAAAAAAACTGAAAAAATTGTACTCCGCTGTTTTCAACATAATAAATGTTTTTTGAGCAGCAAATCAGAATATCAGAATGATTTCTGAAGGATCATGAGACTGGAGTAATGATGCTAAAAAATTCAGCTTTGAAATCACAGGAATAACTTGCATTTTAAAATATTCTCAAATAGAATACAGTTATTTTGAATGGTAAAAATATTTCAAAATGTTACTGTTTTTGCTGTATTTTGGATCAAATAAATGCAGGCTTGGTGAGTAGAAGAGAATTCTTTAAAAAAAACAAAAATCTTACTGTTCAAAAACTTTTGACTGGTAGTGTATGTTAGCCTATAGTTTGAAGTTAAAGATATTAATATTAATAAGGTGAGTCTGAGATGTTTATTTGACAGTGATTTCACATTTCTTGTTTGTATGAAGGCTAAATACAAATAAAAGGTGAACATTAATTTATTTGTGCTGTTTTAAGGACCCGTGGGAGCCCTGTATTTAAGGTAGCCCGTCGGGCAGAGCGGTGATACACTTTGGTAGCCCGACTGGAAAACACAATAGCCCCGGGACGTCGGGCTAGCGATTTTGCGAGCCCTGCAAAAATAATTAAACTAAAACTCCTAATAAAACTAATAAAAAAACTAAAATAAAAAAGTAAATGTAAAATAAAAAAATAAACTACAAAATTTACTAAAACAAAATTATAAAAATGTAAAAAATAAAATAATTATTAAATAAAAACAAATCAAAACTAAAGAATTACTACACATTTATTAAATCATTAAAAAGTTAAAATTATGTACTACCAAATATATTTTATGGAAACTGTGATATATTTTATTTTTCAGGATTCACAGATTTTATTTAAAACATAAAACTTTCGTGACAATATAATTGTCTTTACTGTCACTTTTGGTCAGCTTAATGCATCTGTGATGAATTTGTTTGTTATAGTAATTGCCGACACACACACACACACACACACACACACACACACACACACACACAGCAGCGTGATTCACACACCAACTCTGACCTCTGACCCCTCAATGCAAACACTAATAAATACAGCAGGAGGGATGCGCGCTCTCCGTCCAAGTGTGAGAACAACATTCAACCACTTCACTTCAACAGCACAGAGTGTGTGTTTGTGTGTGTCAGTAACATGTCCAGATAGACACACACACACACACACACACACACACACACACACACACTCACACACTGAGAGGAAGGTCTGTTTGACGACAGAGATGTTCACATGTGAATCAGCTGTTAGACGCACATCAGAACATAGAATAAACACACTCACACACACACCCTGACACTGCTTTCAATCACAGCTTTGAGAGAGTGACTTACACAAATACACACGTGAAGACGACTGAATCCACTGATACGAGATCTTCAGCGGCCAATACTCTTATCTAGAACAGGGTTTCCCAAACTGGGGTTTATTAGTTGATGAAAAGCTAAGAATTAATGAAATAATGTATAATTTTAAAATAAAAAAAATTAAACAATTACTAATAATTTATCAAATCATAAAAAATGTAAAATTAAAACCATTTTAAAATATAAAAAATTTAAATAAAAACAATCAATATAGCACAACTACTAAAAATGTATTAAATCATAAAAATGTAAAATAAAAATAATTTAAAATGAAAACAATTAAAAAGGAAAACAATCCAAAAATTACTTTAATATGTATTAAACATAAATATATACTTATTAAAAACGTATTATAAATTATTAAATTACAAAATCATAATAAAAATACTAAATTTTAATTTTAAATAAAAAAATCAAAACAAGATACTTACTAAAAGATAAAAGACATTATTTGTTGAGCTGCATGTCAAGTGACTATTAATTGTCATCAGAGGATGGTGAACATGCAAATATGTTGTTAAATTATTAACTTAAAATCTCAGGAGAAATTCAAGTGAATATTTGAGCTCAAAGGGGTTCAGCTGACAAACTGGGAATCCCTGATCTAGAGCTGACAGATTGATATAGTAAAATCAGACCATTTTATATCACTGATTGAGGAAACAAGTGGCCTGAACTCAACAAATTGACCTGAACTCAGAGATGCATGGCAGAATAATCGCTTTGACTGATATATATCAGTCATCACTATATGTATAAATAATAAATAATAAATAATAAAACAAAGAAACTGTGACAGAGTTTATGTGTATTCAGTCTTACAGGCAAAAGTCAGTCCAGCAGTCCTCATACACTGATCATCTCTCACTCACACACACAGAGACACACACACACACACACACACATTATCTGAGTCATTCTCACTCGTTTAACTCAGTGACGTGTGGAAAATAGCTGACGGATCACAGGATACCGACAACAACTCATAAAACTCTCAACATGGGATCAGACGCTCATCCAGAACACAAACATGAGCTCATGAGCACACGACCGCCTACGTTTACATATCAATACCTGATAAACTACAGCAGCAGATCAGCCATTCCGGCCATTTACATATGAAAATGATCATAAAATTACAATAAATGCTTTTAAAATTACAACATTCAAAATAAAACAATTACTAAAAATGTATTAATGTATTAAAATGTAAAATTTAAATCATTTTAAAATAAAATTATCTAAATAAAATGTATTAAAATAAATACATTTAAAAATATACATTTTAAACACATAATATTAAATATACATTTAAAAATAAAAAAATATATTAAATATAGTTAAAATTATACAAAAAAACTATGTAAACAAATCATACTAAAAAAATATTGAATCATAACAAAAACAGACAAAATAAAACTTAATAAACAATTATTACATCATAAAAAATTCAAAATTAAAATACATGATTTTAAAATAAAAAATCAAAACCTACTAAAATTAATTAAATCATACAAATATATATTTTTTTAAAAAAACAGTCAAAATAAAACACTAAAAATGAAAACATAAAAATTCAAAGTTAAAATGCACAATAAAAGAAACACCAAAATAAATACTGAATTTGTTTACCTGCATGTGAATAATCATGGCCTCCTAATAAAATCACATTTTATTCTAACATAGTAACACTGCAATCTAAAAACAAAAATAAGGCTTTTAAAGCGGAAGTTAAATTCATTAAACTAAAATTTTAAATAAATAAGAACAAAAGCACAGAGTTGTGTTAGGCTATTTTGATTGCCCCATTACAGTCACTTCACAGTTAGTGCTATCATAAAAATAGACTTACATGTAGGTTTAAAATTCTACATGTCACATTTATTGTCCAACTACAAATATTTCCGCGAAATGTATATTTTAGTCAGAATTATTGCATTCCTATTTAACTGAGCTCAGTCTGTTTGGCACGCATGCGCGCGACGGCACTGATCCACTGATGTCTCTGAAGTTTAGCGGAGAATCGCAAAGCAGAAGGCTCATGCACTTCTGACAGCAAAATGGAAATATTTCCATGACTTTCTAACATTTACAGACGGAGAATATACCTGTGAAATGTAAGTTATGCATTAGGGAAACAGCACATCTCTAACACATTAAACAGCTTGAGTAGAGTCTCTGTCAGCGGCACACACAGCCTTTCTGTCAGAGCATCTGATGGGCCAAGCCGCTTAAACTATGCAAAACTATAAACTATACTATGTCTTACCAGTTTTTAAAGGCCTTAATATAAAGCTTGTCACGTTTAGAACAAATTGGATTATGCACTTTCTCCGCAGCAGCTCAGTCTGTGTCCTCCACTATATTTTTCAGATGCGCTCGAATCAAACTACTGTATATCTCGATATAAATGGTATTGCCTCGTATCGTATCGCTTGTAAAGAAAATATCGATATATCGTACAAACTTGTATTCAGCCATGGCTTCAGCATCTATTCATAGTGTAGGAGCGGGCACTTCGGATTCTAGAGAGCATTTGATTGGACAGAAAGTTTGATGAGAAGATGAAGTACAATGTGACGTCAAAAAAATCATTGAGCCATTTTGGTGGAAGTGACGAACTGCAAGCTTTGAATGTTTATATCTTCTAAATGTGAATTTTGTCACTGTTTTGGAACACGCTGGCATACAGATAACCTTAAGACTAACATATTGATACTAACACCCAAAAAAACTTCCATTTTGATTTCATGGGACCTTTAAGGTGATTTGTGTGAGAGTCGCTGTCACACACACACACACACACACACACACACACACACACACACAGAGAATAGCACTAACATGAGTGCAGTGTAGTGCCCTATGTAGTGTGCGTCTCACCCTGCACAGTCGTCCGGCTGAAATCCCTCCAGCTCATCTCTCTGCTCGTCCAGCGTCGACTCCAGATCCAGATACACACCGGTGTGTGAGAGCTGCAGAGCGCAGTCATCCAGCTGCACACACACACACACACACTTTACAATCAGGGACAGTATCACACTGTTATCCATCAGAACAAAAAAGGTAATTATGACTTTTTAATCTCACAGTTCAGACTTTTTTCCCTCAATTCTAAATAATTACTTAAGAAACAAGCGTTCAAATATTAGTTTTTTATTAATATTTTGAATTAGTTTTTGTTTGTATATTTTCTGTTTTCATTTTAATTTGGGTTCAGGTTTTAGTAATTTTGTTGATTTTTTTTTTTTTTGTCTTTTTAAATACAGCTATATGGTTTTTATTAATTTTTATTATAGTTTTAGTTTTAGCTATTTTAACACATCAAGTTTTTTTTATAATTTTTTTATTTTAGTTAATCCTTATTTTATTTTTTAAAGTTTTTTTTAAATTTTTTTTTACATTTCATTTTATTTCAATTAAAGTTTATTTTATTTCAAGTAACAAATTTTTATGGTTTTAGTTAACAACCGTGATTAGTGTATTAGTTTACTGATTAGTAAAATCAGTAATTTCTCTCAAAAAGTACATCCATTAGTATACTATTAATATTTTCCATTTTCATTTTGGTTAAGCAAATTATAATTTTGCTGTGTGTTTTTGTCATTTTTATTATTTTTTATTTTATTTTCTGATCATTGTCATTTTAGTTATAATAATAGTGATAATAATAGGCCTACTAATAATAAAAATAATTAGCAGTGGTAGTTTTATTAGTTTTACCTCACATGATAACACATTAAGATATAATGAATATTTGATGATAATATATTTAAATTTATTATACACATACAGGTGCATGTCAATAAATTAGAATGTCGTGGAAAAGTTCATTTATTTCAGTAATTCAACTCAAATTGTGAAACTCGTGTATTAAATAAATACAGACTGAAGTAGTTTAAGTCTTTGGTTATTTTAATTGTGATGATTTTGGCTCACATTTAACAAAAACCCACCAATTCACTATCTCAACAAATTAGAATACTAGAATAGGCTACACAATCATGGGGAAGACTGCCGATCTGACAGTTGTCCAGAAGACAATCATTGACACCCTTCACAAGGAGGGTATGCCACAAACATTCATTGCCAAAGAAGCTGGCTGTTCACAGAGTGCTGTATCCAAGCATGTTAACAGAAAGTTGAGTGGAAGGAAAAAGTGTGGAAGAAAAAGATGCACAACCAACCGAGAGAACCGCAGCCTTATGAGGATTGTCAAGCAAAATCGATTCAAGAATTTGGGTGAACTTCACAAGGAATGGACTGAGGCTGGGGTCAAGGCATCAAGAGCCACCACACACAGACGTGTCAAGGAATTTGGCTACAGTTGTCGTATTCCTCTTGTTAAGCCACTCCTGAACCACAGACAACGTCAGAGGCGTCTTACCTGGGCTAAGGAGAAGAAGAACTGGACTGTTGCCCAGTGGTCCAAAGTCCTCTTTTCAGATGAGAGCAAGTTTTGTATTTCATTTGGAAACCAAGCTCCTAGAGTCTGGAGGAAGGGTGGAGAAGCTCATAGCCCAAGTTGCTTGAAGTCCAGTGTTAAGTTTCCACAGTCTGTGATGATTTGGGGTACAATGTCATCTGCTAGTGTTGCTCCATTGTGTTTTTTGAAAACCAAAGTCACTGCACCCGTTTACCAAGAAATTTTGGAGCACTTCATGCTTCCTTCTGCTGACCAGCTTTTTAAAGATGCTAATTTCATTTTCCAGCAGGATTTGGCACCTGCCCACACTGCCAAAAGCACCAAAAGTTGGTTAAATGACCATGGTGTTGGTGTGCTTGACTGGCCAGCAAACTCACCAGACCTGAAACCCATAGAGAATCTATGGAGTATTGTCAAGAAGAAAATGAGAAACAAGAGACACAAAAAAATGCAGATGAGCTGAAGGCCACTGTCAAAGAAACCTGGGCTCCCATACCACCTCAGCAGTGCCACAAACTGATCACCTCCATGCCACCCCGAACTGAGGCAGTGATTAAAGCAAAAGGAGCCCCTACCAAGTATTGAGTACATATACAGTAAATGAACATACTTTCCAGAAGACCAACAATTCACTAAAAATGTTTTTTTTTATTGGTCTTATGAAGTATTCTAATTTGTTGAGATGTGAATTGGTGGGTTTTTGTTAAATGTGAGCCAAAATCATCACAATTAAAAGAACCAAAGACTTAAACTACTTCAGTCTGTGTGCACTGAATTTATTTAATACACGAGTTTCACAATTTGAGTTGAATTACTGAAATAAATGAACTTTTCCACGACATTCTAATTTATTGAGATGCACCTGTGTGTGTGTGTGTGTGTGTGTGTGTGTGTGTGTGTGTGTGTGTGTGTGTATGTGTGTATATATATACACATATATATATACACATACATACATACATACATACATACAGTGCCTTGCAAAAGTATTCATACCCCTTCATTTTTTTATGTTTTGTTATGATGCTGCCTTGTGTTAAACTGCTTTAAATTACTTTTTTTCCCACATCAATCTACACTGCATACACCATAATGGAAAAGCAAAAAAACAGGTTTTTAACATCTTTGCAAATTTATTAAAAATAAAAAACTTAAATGATTCCATTGCATAAATATTCAAACCCTTATCTGGGACAGTTGAAATTTAGCTCAGGAGCATTCATATTGCTTATAGATGTTACTACACTTCGAGTGAAGTTAACCTTTGGCAAATTCAATTGAATGGGTATGAACTGGAAAGGCACACGCATCTTAATAAAAGGTCTAACAGCTGATAATGCATATCAGAGCAAAAACCAAAAAAAGCCCTGAGGTCCAAAGAACTGCCTGTAGAGCTCAGAAACAGGGTTGCGTCAAACCACACATCTGGGGAAGAGTTCAGCAACAAAATTCTGCTGCATTGAAGATTCACAGAAGCCTGTAGTCTCTGTTTTCCTTAATGGAAGAAGTTTGAAACAACCAGGACTCTTCCTAGAGCTGGCCTCCTGGACAAACTGAGCAACCGATGGAGAAGGGCCTTGTCTAGACTGGTGACCAACAACCTGATGGTCACTCTACAGGGCTCCAGACTCATTCTTCCCACTGGTCGCTCTTTTGCGACTAACTTTGTCAGTTGGTCGCACGAGCACATAATTTGGTCGACTTTTTTTTTTTTTAATCAATGCATGGTGATGAAATTTTAATCATAGTTTATAGTTATATGGTAACGAAGTGTTTAACGTTTAACCCATTCTTTTTCATCAGAAATATTTGTGATTTAAATTTTGTGAGCGAGAGTTCCTCTTTTGCTGTGTTATGTTTTTAGTTTTAGCATTTTGAGTTTGTTCAATATGCCTTTTTTTTTTGCATCAATATAGCAAAACAAATTTTTAATCCAATTTTTTGTTCCAGATTTTTACTCTTAAAAAATATAAAGGCCCTATATATATTTTCATGTTTTGTGTTATTTTACATAGGACAGGGACAAGCAAGACTTAGATAAGAAATAAACTGTATTTCTAAATCAGTAAATCTGCAAATATTGTCTTAAATAAAGTCTGATGAAGCAAATTGTAATTTGTGGCCCTTCGCATTTTATGTAGTTTAAATGCGGCCCGCTTGGCCTCTGAACTTGAGTACCCGTTTTAACTCACACATTCTCAAAAAACTGTCGCAGTCTAGAGCCCTGCTCTAGTTGAGCTCCATGATCATATGTGGAGACAGGAGAAACCTACAGAAGGACAAACATCACTGCAACACTCCACTGATCTGGGCTTTAAGGCAGTGTCACCAAACTCAATCCTCTCCTCAGTGAAGACACATGAAAACACACTTGGAATTTGCAAAACAGCACCTAAAGGACCTTCAGACTGTGAGAAACAAGATTCTCTGGTCTGATGAACCTCAATTCAAAGCATCATGTTTGAAAGAAAGCAGGCACTGCTCATCACCTGCAGAGTATCATCCCAAAAGTAAAGTGTGCTGGTAGCAGCCTCATGCTGTGAAGCTGTTATTCAGAGGCAGGGACTGAAGGACTCATCAGAGTAGAAGAAAAGCTCAGTGCACCAAAATATTGAGATAGCCTCAATGAAAACCCAGTCCAGAGCATTCAGAACCTCAGACTGGGCAGAAGGTTCACCTTCCAACAGGACAATGACCCTAAACACACAGCAAGAGTGGCTTATAGACAACTCTGTGAATGTTGAATGTTGAATGTCCTTGAGTGGCCCAGCCACAGCCTGAGCTTGAACCCAATCAAATATTTCTGGAGAAACCTGAAAATGTGCATCTGCCCCCATCCAACCTGACAGAGCTTGAGAGGTGAAGAGGTGAGGAGAAGGATGACAGATAATTGCCAAATGCTGAGCAAAGCTTGTCGCATCACGGCCATTCCACCGAAAGGGTGACATTTGCTTCCAAAACTCTTAAAAAAATTATTTCATTTTCCATCTTTTTTAAAGACTGAATCTAGTAATACATATATTTAACTATTCAAAATCTGTATTGGTCCATCTCAGGTAACTTTATATAATTTTTTTTACACAATTTTTAAGTGGAAGACGGGTGCATTTTTCTCAGTCCTGTTATTATGGACCAAACTTAATTTTAAAAAAATAGTGGTTTAATTTTATTTTTTAAAGAAAAAACTGCTTAGTAACAGGAATGAAACTGGTAACAGGAATGAGTATCCATTATATTAGTATACAGGTTTGACTACACATGTGAGGTATTAATGCCCACACCGATATAGTGAAAGTGTTGAACATTGACCAGTGAGCTGACCTCACTGCTAAAAAAGGCCAAATCATGTTTCTATTTAAATCTAGTGGTCTGCAGAGGTTTTTGTTAGGGTTATGTTTAGGGGTAGAGGACGGGTTATAAGATATAAATAACTAAAAAAAATAATAAATATTAAATATTAAATTAAAATTGATATAAAATATAATAAACTTAAATAACATCTTTTCAGTTTTTCTGTGGATATTGTTTTCTTATAGCGCAGCTCACACTCAAACGCCATTCCATATATGAGTCTAATACATAATTGCCACAGGACAGAAATCATACATTTTCTGTCATACTTGCAGGAAAGTAATATAAAACAACAATGCAGGAATGCGCAAAAACATTGTCTCAGTATGGATAGAAGGCCAAAACATTGAGAAAAATGGTTTGTATAGATTAATATGGATGTATCTTAATATTTACATTAAAAAATCTGATGACACTACTCACTCATGTTACTTTTACTCAGTTTCTATATATAAGTATAGGATATATGAGTATATGAGTAACAGGACTGAAAGTAACGGGATTGAGATTTTAGGATAAAAATAGCAAATACATAAAATCTAGCCACATTGGGTACATGCTAATATTATGAGAATACTCAGCAAATTATAGTGATTCACCAAAGATTTGTATTTTTAAAATAAACAAGTAACATCTAAGAAATAATTTAGGTAACAGGTCAGTGTATTTATAATGATGCACCCAGCCACCGTTACAATATCATCAAATATACAGAAAAGAAAATAAGACCACATGCTTTCGAGCATTTCTTTGCCTTCAGAAGATCCAGATGTTGCAATATTATGTTGAAAATGTGTCTTGTGGAATTTTCCCTGTTTCTTTAGAGGTGGGAATGTGTTAGGGTAACAGGACTGAGTGAAAACCTGGGACATGACTAAAATGTGTATTTTATCCAAAATAGCAAAAATTTATTTTGAAATAAATGTATTTAAAGCACAGATAGGATATGGAGGTACACAAAAATGCAAAATAAAAATAATTTCTGAAGGATTTTAAACATTATATTTAATGTTAAAATGTAGCATTAGACACTGGGGACATGTACAAATGCTATATTTTCAGTGTTGTAGGTAGTTTTTAATACTTTTTTTAATTATATATTTTAAATTTACAGTCAGATTAATGTGCAGGACACTTTGCTTAATAATAAAATGTATTTTATAGTTAATTTTATGCATGTTTGTACCTATAACGTCCTGGGGACAGAAATGGCACCCATTCGGTGGAATGGCCCAAAAAAGACTTGACTGTAAAGGTGCTTCAGCTAAATATTTAGGCTGTGTTCACACCTGTCTTGTTTGGTTTGATTGAATCAAACTCAAGTTCGTTTCCCCCTTGGTGCCGATCTTTTGGGCAGGTGTGAATACAGCAATCTCACTCGGATGCGGACCAAACAACCGTACCTGAAGAGGTAGTCTCGGTCCGCTTCCAAACGAACTCTGGTACGGTTGAATGGATGAGCCAATGAATGGATGACCTTAAGCACACATGTGGTTTTGTTTACAGTTTCTGGTTAATTTGCAAAATGGGCAGTGTGAAAGCGAACCGCACCAAACAACAACAACAAAAACACTTCTGACACATGTGTCAAGTTTTCCCTGTTTCAGACATTTTCATCATTTTTAAACTGTCACATATTTATCACTTATACACTTTCACTGTTAAATTGAATGCAGTATAAAGGTGGATGAACAATGTTACTTCCATTATGTATATTTGTTTTGTTTTGTTGTTGTTTTTTGTCAATGTATATGTTATCACTATGTGTACTTTTGCATTTATAGTGAATGAATGTTGTATTATTGTTGGTTGTCTTTATGTTAGTTTTATGTTACCTGCCTAGGGACTGCAGATGAAAAGTAGTTATTGTTACTAATTCTGGCATATTTACATGGTGTATTTTTTTATTATTATATATATATATATATATATATATATATACATATATATATATATATATATATATATATATATATATATATATATATATATATATATATATATATATATATATATATACCAATGTTCATAAATATGCATGGTCCCTATTAAATAAACCAATAAATAAATAAATAAATAAAATAAAAAATTCAACATTGTATTTGGTCCGGACCAAAGCAAGTGAACTAGCAGACTTTCCTGGTGTGAATACACCCTTAGTTAAGGGTATGAATACTTATGCAATGTACTTATTTCAGTTTTTTTATTTTTAATAAATGTACAAAGTTGTGACAGTTCTGTTTTTGCTTTGTCATTATGGTGTATGGAGTGTAGACTGATGTGGAAAAAAGTAATTTAAAGCAGTTTATATACACATACATACACACACGCAACAAGCTGCAATACTAGTATTTATGGTGTAAAGCACTAGGGGTGTGTGTATGGGTCACTAATCACCCTTCCAAATAACTCACAGTTGAAATAAATGTAGTTTTGTGAGGATCAGTCATAAAACACATCAGTGTAAGCGACGTTTCCCTGTTTCAGATATTACAGCGCTGTAAATGTGATTACCATCGGCCGTGAAGCTCAGAAACACACGGCACACGCCTCATACATACACACACACACACACACACGTGCTTTCTCTTCCCTTCACTGCACTCTCGGGACAGAACAGCAGTCTGCAGTGCATTCAGAGCACCGATGGATTTGTAGCTTTGATCAGGAACAGTCATCAGATTCGACCCACATGTGTCAGAACACACGTCACACACGTGTTAAACGCTTCACGTGTTAAAACGTTAGCATGCATGACTAAAGAGTGTGATGAGCAGCTGCGCTCACGACAAACACAGGTGTGCATGTAAATTAAAACACACTCAGCTCTCTGAATGGGGAAACTAGGCCAATTGTTTTTATATATAATTAATTAACACTTGCACTACTACTAAAAAGTTCATTTTTTTAAGAAATTAAAACTTTTATTCATCAAGGATGCATTAAATTGATCAAAAGTGACATTTATAATGTTACAAAAGATTTCCATTTCAAATAAATGCTGATCTTTTGAACTTATCTGTGAATCCTGAAAAATAAAATGTATCAGTTTCCATAAAAATATTGTGCAGCACAACTGTTTTCAACATTGATAATAATCAGAAATGTTTCCTGAGCAGCAAATCAGTATATTAGAATGATTTCTGAAGGATCATGTGACACTGAAGACTGGAGTAATGATGCTGAAAATTCAGCTGCGCATCACAGGAATCAATTACAGTTTAACGGATATTCACATAGAAAACAGCTACCTTAAATGGTAATAATATTTCACAATTTTTACTGTATTTTTGATCAAAAAAATGCAGCCTTGATGAGCAGAAGAGACTTCTTTCAGAAAGTTTTATCAGTTACTTATTTTACCACGCATTCCCTTGGAAATGAACCCATAACCACTGTGAATATGAGTATAAATATTACAATCTGTAACCCACACCATAACCAAAACAGAACAATTTCTGCATTTTTAGAATTCAAAAATATTTGATTTACTACTTACTTTAAAAACACACACTGTCTGAGACTGACCAGATATTTGGTCAGTTGCTCTGAAATGCACATCAGCCGCTTGTGTTTTCAACTAACAAAATAATAAAACCTTGTACAATGTTAATCAGAATCAGCTCGTATGCTGTGTGAGTAAAGCTAAGCGTGTAAGTGCCGGTTTGGTGGGTTTGGCGTCTCTGAGCTCTTAATACCTGTGTCTCCATTGAGTCTGAACTCAGAAACCCTAATCAAACACTCGCTTTCCAGCTCAAGATGCAAGCTTTGATTTAAGACGATGCTCAGGCCAACAAACTCAGCTCATTCAAGAATGTGTCACACAAACAACAATCAATCACACACTACACCTGCTGGATGAAGAAGAGCATCTCTGTCTATAATCAACAGTGATGGTGAAGCACTGAACACGCTCAGATGAGGCTCTGAGAGGATCAACACAAACCATCATCTGACCCATCTCAAACCAGAACATGATGAGTTTAACCACCCATCACTAGGCTTGCTGCGATAGACGGTGTTGGCGGTGATACCGGTGTTAAGCCGCAACACCGGTATGTCACTTGCCCACCGTGGCACCATCCACCACCGTCGTTTTGATTTTTTATAGTAATAAAAATAATTTAGTTCAGTTAGAGAACAGACACTACAATTAAAAACTGAACGCGGCAGCTCAATACAGCTTGCCGAACGACGGTCGCATCATAGATTAGATTTCATTCACGTCGAATGAGTCGAGCTGACTGACGAGAAGAGTGGGGTGAGACAGACAAGATGATAGCGGAAGATTTAGTTTCAAAACAAAATGCAAAAGTGCATGTTTGGAAATACTTTGCATTTTAAAAAGCCTGTTGACTTTTGCCGTTTAAACAAACACTGGCCCTGCTAACAACCACATTGCAAAACACTCACACAAACTCACTCACACAGACACACACTCACGCACACAAACACACACACACACACACTCTCACTTACTCACACAGACACACACTCACGCACACAAACACACACACACACACACACACTCACACAGACACACTCAGACAAACACACACACACGCACTCACGCACACACTCACACACTCGACACACACTCACGCGCACACGCACACACAGACACACTCACACAGACACACTCAGACAGACACACTCAGACAGACACAAACACACACAAACACACACACACACACACTCACTCACAGACACACACTCACACACACACACAGACACTCACACACTCGCAAACACACACACTCAGACACACACTCACACAGACCCACACACTCACACACACACACTCACACAGACACACACACAGACACTCATGCACACACACCAGGGCTCTACAGTGCTACCATTTCAGTAGCATTTGCAACTGAAATCTACTGCATGCGACTATGAAAAAATATTTAGGAGCACCTGTGCGACTGACCCGATCAGCATACTGGTGTTTGCGCTGAGGGAGCTTCAAAGGTTTCTAATGTACTGACAATGTGTTTTTGCAGCGTTGAGTAATGCATCACAGACATATCCTCTCATTATAACAAACAAAGTGTAGACAGAGTGTAAATAAGAGATTCACTGTGCAGTGTAGAGAGCTGCGTTGATTATAATGGAGTTTTGTGATATCGCGATGAACTAAGAGTGACAGCTTTTAATGATTATTAAGGGAGTTTGCAAATGTGATTGATTTAATGCAACAGTACATTAAAAAGGAAGTTAATATTAAGTGACTTATATTGTCTGACTACAACACTATTGCTTTATTTTATTCTATTTCGTCAACGAAAATAGTTTCAAATAGTCACAGCTGAGCCGCTGCGCATCTCCATTCAAACACAGCGGTGTTTCGTTTATGAATGAACTGCGTTTTTAACCGAATCTAGTGAGTCAATGATTCAACTACCCATTCATAAAGATAGTCACATGCGTCGTGAATGAATCAGCCACTCGAAGGAATCAATTGAATGAATGATTCAGTGATCAAATCAGTGATTTGCCGCCACCTGCTGGCAGTTTTAGTTTAATTTTTAAAGTATCTTTTCTGTTACTTAAATCATTTAATATTTCTATATTCAAAATTTTATATTTAAAACATTAACCTCAACATGATTTTATGAATTTAATTGCACTGATGTGACCTCTGAGCCTCATTAAACGTCTGAAAATACAGCTACAAGTGTGCTCTTCTGTGCCACCTCTGTAGTACAAATTTATTTCTTAACTTATTCTTATTCTACTTATTCTACTTTTTATTCTGCTGTTTTAATTAGAAATGTTAAAAAGCTTATAAATATATTTTTTGAATTTGATAAATAAAAGATGATATACTTTTAATAAAGTTAGAAAAATGCCATTACTAAGGTAAAAACAAAATTCCCTGTAAATCCCTTTGAGGAGTCAAATATCACTTTGTAATGGGAAGGTTAATTTTTTATCAGAATTTTTAATTACTGATTAGAAGGTGCTCTTAAATTATTAAATTAGGAGCACAAGCGCTCCTGAAAAGAAAAGTAAGCGTAGAGCCCTGCACACACACACGCACACTCACATACACAGACACACACACTCACACTCACACTCACACAGACACACACACACACACACACACACTCACACACACCCGCACACACACTTGCACACCTGAGCTCATGAATGTGTTTCTGGACTCAGTACAGATTCACAAAGACTAAACCGACTACAAATGAACTAGATCTTTGCATTTCCTGAAAATGTGCTCAAATCAGTGTGTATCTGTGGGATTTTTTCACCTGTTGTTGTTTTTCACCTGTTACAAACTAAAGTTTACCATGTTAATTTAATTGAATAAGTTCAATAAATAAGTTTATTGTTTTATGTTAAAACTGTGTAATCAAAATGGGTGGAAATTTTATAAGCAATTCAAATACATAAATTTTAAAATTTAAGACTCACTATTTTAATAAATAAATAACGTTGATAAATAATTTTCAATTCACTATTAATTGTTAAATTGATAGTAAAGTCCACAATTACAAAGAAATGACAAATAACATTGAATTAAACATACAAATCTTGAAGTAGAAAAACTGAAATATTATTTCTCATAAAACATATTCCAATAATCTTTGTTTTATTTGTAAAAAAATAAATAAATAAATTTACTGTGCACTCGAAGAGTTTTTGATATATTTAAATGTTTTGAAAATGCATTTATTCAAATCACTTAGAATCGTCATAAATCTGTTTGCTGTAAAAATGATAACATTGATTCAATTAAAAAGTTTAAACAAAATAGGTCTAGAAATAATATTTACTAAGTTAAAACACTGAAAAAATTGCGTGTAGAAACAATTTTCCCTCAAAAATTGCTAGCAAATTTTTACAAAGAAACGACAAGCAAAACACTGAATTAAACATTAAATAAAAAGTCTGAGATAGCATTTTTTTGTAAAACACTCCAATTATTTATTTATTTTTTTAAATTTACAAATTTAATTTTTTTAAACCGTGCATCAGATTGAAACAAACTGGATTTATTGGTGATAAATATGACTAAAATTAGACTTGACTGGATTGGTAAATATATTATTTGGACTTTTCCCAGTACACCATTCCCAATACTCATAATGTTAAAGTTTATAATAATCTTCTTGCCTTATAGTTGGATTTATCAGATTAGAACTGTGTGATAATATAGTTCACATATATTCCAGTGTATGAAAGACACTAAACAGACAGAAATATCCGTAATGTGCTATTTCTGGAGTCCTGTAATAATAGAGAGAAGAAATACAAAGCTGAACTCTGGTCAAACATCTCCTGCACTGACTGCAGCGTCTGTCTGACATTCTGGGGTTATAAATAGATCCGGCTGAATCTCATCCAGTGTAAGTGGTAGTTAGTGAAGGCTGAAATCTCATGAGCCGCTGTCCGACTGTCCTTCACTGCAGCGTGCAAAACACTTAACCCCAACTTAACCCTAACTAACAGCAACTTAACCCTAACTTAACCCAAACTTATTGTTAACATAGCCACAACTTAACTCTAACTTAACTTTAACTTAACACTAACATAGCCGCAACTTAACCACAATTTAACCCCAACTTAACTCCAACTTCATGTTAACATAGCCACAACTTAATTCTAACTTAACCCCAACTTAACGTTAACATAGCCACAACTTAACTCTAACTTAACTTTAACTTAACTCTAACATAACCGCAACTCAATCACAACTTAATGTTAACATGGCCACAATTTAACTCTAACTTAACCACAACTTAACCTGAAACTAACCACAACGTAACTGTAATCTAACTGCAACTTCTCCCAAGCCACATGCACATACTAAAGAATTAAAATAACTAAAACTGAAATAAGAATTCATAAAAATTACACAGACATTTAAAAAAGCAAAAACTAAGAGAAATTAAAATAATGTGTTTAGTAAATGGCTAAAACTTTAATATTAAAGTTAAAACCAAAAATATGAACATGAAAACTCATTCAAAATAACAAAACTATAGTATTATCTCGATTAGGGATGTTAATTTCGGTTATTTCTCCTAACCGGCAGCTGACGTTTGTTAACCGATTATTAAAGGTAGCCAAGGTAAGCTATTTTTGGTAGCCAATGTTGATATTTGAAATCACCAAAACAAACACGCCCCTACCCCAAAAGGGTGTCGCCCCTATTTTGATAGCTCCGCCCCACACATACGTACGCAACCCAGGCAACGATTAGCTCTGTGAAACAAAGCAAAACCAATCTTACACCATGGTCTACCCCGGACGCAAACAGTGCGCCAAAATACTATAAAGTCATTATAATCAGTGATGCTGTCTACACTGGATGCTGCGTGGTGCGACAAATCCCCGGCAGAAAACTGCTGCCGCGTTCTATTTATGACGTGCTGACACAAATTTCAAATGATTTTCAATGGTCGCTTTATCGCGTCCAGTGTAGAGAGACTTTATCTGTTGCGGCGCGGCGCGTCCGGTGTAGACACGGTGTTAATCACCTATCGAGAAGAAACAAAGCAACCTCGGTGTCCGATCGCAGGCCTTCCGCTCCTTGAGTCCTCTCCAGCACTGGAAAGCTGATCCGATATTTACACAGGTCCTACTTCTTGCCTTATCGTTCCGCAGACATTTTCCTCTTTTGGTTTTTATCCGCCATCTCTATCTTTCTGTCGTCACTCGGCTCGGCTAATGTCCGTCCTGTGCACTGAACGCTCTCTCCTCCACATCATGAGTAGACACGCCCCTTACTGCTGATTGGCTACAAGTTTGTTTTGGTACTCGCCTCCGACTCAGTTTTCTAAAGCGTTTTTGAAAAATTACATACCCCACCTTTAACCGTTAACCGACAAGATTATTTTAAATTAGAATTGAATTAAATTAGAAAGGATAAGTGTCTGTGACCTGTTAAAAATAGGCTACTATAACATTTGTTTTCCGGGGATTAATTTTGCATGCGCAAAAAGCAGCAAACAACAGAACATGAGGATTCACATGATCATATCATATCAGATTACGCACCTGCAGTGCTTCTGCGAGTGGAGAATATATAGGCTATATATATATAAAACGAATAAATAGGCCTATACGAGAAATATATCTTTACTTAAATAAAAAAATAAGAAAACAAAAGAAAAAACTGTGAAAGAGGTAGCCTAGTATGCAGAGTTTTGGTTCATTTTTGTGCTGCGCAAAAGGAAACGGCAGACAGCAACATCCTATTTTTCTTTAGGCCTATTTTACAAAAGCACAAAGATTTGTTTGTGTTGTGAATGTACACAAATAAAAGCAAACCTTTTACAATTCCGTGATTGCGCTGGCGCCACATGCACGCACATACAGTTAAGCTTTGCTTACCTTTGCTTTGCTACCTTGACAATAATGCAGCCTGTTCATTATCATAATATGGAAAAAAATACACTGCTCAGTTTAAATATTCAGTGAAATCTGTGACGTTAAGTATTAGCACCGTACCGCCGTGATGTTATGCAAAATATTTTGTTTAACATGGATATTGGAACGCCAGTGAAGTAGCTACATAACAAATAATATTTTGGCATTCAAATACATCGCGAATACGGAAATATTTGATTTTGTCGAATGACAGACCCAACTTTGGTTCAGGTTTCGTTTTAGCCTAAATTAATTTGTTTTGGCGTTTCATTTATAGGCTATAGCTTCTTATATTTTTAATTCTTGCTCTTTTCTAAATACTGTTAAATTTAAAGGATTTGTTGTGGAGTGAGGGGAACTAAAATAGCCTAGCTATATTTACAGTGTTTATTATAATGTTTGTAAACATTTTGCGTCGGCATTAGGCCCATTTCTGAATGAAATAAAATGCGACTTATACTCGACTTGTTTTTTTTCTCTAAATTTTTTTTTTTTTTATATGCGTAGCGTATTTGAACCATGCAGCAAACCTTTTAAAATATTTTGATAAATTAGGCCTACTGAAAAATAATAATAATAAATGACTTTTTAAAACATTTAACTTATAATTCTATACGGTCGGTTAACAGTTAACCAGTTAAAATTAACATCCCTAATCTTGATGATACAAAAACAACACTGATCCACAATTTATTTTTATTAACCTCATTAATATGTATTTATTCATAAAATAATTATAATTTATATATTCAAAATAAACATATTTTGGCCTAAATGTAAGATTTATGAATTTTAATTGCATATAAATTTCCATCTATCTGGACTACACAGTTTTAACATTAATAAACTTTATGTGATGCATATTTGTCAGGCATATACACAACAAAATCAGGGCATAGTTTATTATTAACATTTGCATCCATTTGATTGTATTTAAATAGGTCGATCATATTTTCAAAATGCATTTATTCAAATAGATCTGAATAAATATCTTTATTGTGAAAACAATTACATTTACTCAGTTAAAGGTATTAATATGGTTAAAATATGACTAGGTGTGGAACAAGCAATATTCAGTTAGATAAAATACATAAGACTGAAATAGAATCAAATTGAATTTATAAATATATAAAGCTGGTTATTGTGTTTTTAAAACACATTTTGTTTATTAGTGCTATTACAGAAATCTGACGTGTTTCATTTATGGGTGACTGACAAATATACATCACAATAAGTTTATTCATGTTAATACTATATAATCCAAATTGATAATCTTTTTATATGCAATTCAAACACACAAATCTTAAATTTAAGCCTAATTATTTTTAATATGCAGCACAAACAGTAAATTATGGCACTTGCAACATGAGGGTCATGAGTTCAATTACCAGAAAATGCTTGATAATATGCAAATAATGCAATGTAAGCCACTTTGGATAAAGGTGTCTACCAAATACAATAAGCATTAATATACTCATATAATATGCATTAATATTTATAGCTCTACACTCTTACTGACTGAGTGTTGATACGGTGTTGAACAGACAATAATAAGTAGGAAAATTAAGAAGTTGGGTGTTTTGATCCATTTTGGCCTCAAAGAGAAACCTGACAGCTCAGCATTATGAGGAAAATACAACATTAAAGCGAGGAGAAACTCTGTCACACTGCAGCATTCTGGGAGCAGCACTGACCTCTGTTTAATTTTATAGATTCGACCGAAACAGCCAATTACTGGCCATGACTTTCACTCAAATGACAGACTGACACAGAAAAACACAACGCCACATGCAAACACAGAGACACCAGAGAGAAAGCGCAGAATGGACAGAAAACAAACGAAAATACAGATGTAAGTTTAACAAAACATCTCTATCAAACCAGCAAAACTTAAATCACAGAACATGATCAGATACTAAAACACATTAACACTCAGTATTGAAATCATTGCTTCCAATACAGCATTTTCCAATTTAGCATAAAAATGTGTGATTTTAAATGAATGCATAATATGTATGATAATATAATATATATGGTTATCCTTGTACAATAACATTTACAAACAATAGCATTATGCAGTTGACCTAGTTTGGTTGTATTGTGTGTTGTTTACATTTGTATAATGATGGATTTATACTTTTGGCAGCATTAAATGGTCTTTTGTTATGTTGCAGCCTGCATTCTGAGTGTATAAAGACTTGTGTTTTAATCATTTACAACCAATGAAGTCTCCATTACTGAAGCAAGGATGAGTTTGTTTCTTCATCAGATTTGGAGAAATGTGTCTCTGTATCACTGTCTCAGCAATGGATGCTCTGCAGTGAATGGGTGCCGTCAGAATGAGAGTCCAAACAGCTGATAAAAACATTACAATAATCCACAGCACTCCAGTCCATCAATTAACATCTTGAGAAGACAAAAGCTGAAACAAATCCATCAAGACGTTTTTAACTAAAAGAGTTCATAATCCATAATAACACTTCCTCCAGTGAAAAAGTGTTCTGGTTTGAATCAGGAGAGAAATCTGCACAGATCAAGCAGCGTTTATAAGACAAAACAGCTCTAAACAAATATGTGGCTGGATTTTGATGTGAGAGACAACAGGAGATGCACTTTTTCACTGGAGGAAGCGTTATTATGAATTATGGACTCGTATTTTAGTTAAAAACGTCTTAATGATGAATTTGTTTCAGCTTTTGTCTTCTCCAGATGTTGACTGATGGACTGGAGTGCTGTGGATTATTGTGATGTTCTTATCAGCTGTTTGGACTCTCAATCTGACGGCACCCATTCACTGCAGAGCATCCATTGCTGAGACACTGATGCAGTGACGCATTTCTACAAATCTGATGAAGAAACATACTCATCTACATCATGGATGGCCTGAGGGAGAGCCCATATTCAGCACATTTTAATTTTTGGCTGAACTGTTCCTTTAAGTACGAGAGTAATACACACGTGTGTGATGTGTAAAGTGAGATGAATCCCTGTTTCCCCTTTCAGTCGGTCACTCCGAGTCACGTCGGATGACCGACGAAATTGGGATCTCGCCAGAGAGACCAATCCACTTCGAGTGTAACTAAACGAGCCAATGGACATTGGCATGCGATTATTGCATCCAGCTGCCGCTGATCACAGCGTGAGCATAAGAGGCAGCTGATGCACCGCATCAATTATCCTTTCGCTTCGGAGCCGAGCGGTAGTGGTTAAAGCTACTGCTCTCCCTTCCAAGAGAGTGTTCTGCGAGCGAGTGCGGGCGTTACGGCGCGGCAGCGGTGGTCACGGTGTCCGGGAGAGAAAGATCGTCTTCCTGCTGACAGCCACACTAGGAGTGTGCGGTGGCCAGCTCCCCTGCGTGCTTCAGCACTAAAAGAGCATTTCTCTGAAAGAGCAATTTCTCTAAAAGAGCAACACGGGTGATCGCGTCTTTTTAAAGATGTCTTTTCACCCGTGCGTTTCTGGGTGTGGTCGTTTCCTGGCGCCTCAGGACGGTCACGATCGCTTCCTCACGTGTCTGGGCATTCAGCACGCTGAGGTGGCTTTCGTGGATGGTTCATGTTCTTCTTGCGGGGACATGACCATCTCGGAGTGCGACTCTGCTATGTCAAACATGGCAGAGTCCCTCTACCTGCCGTGATCCGGCGTGCACACTGGATCCGGTGGAGTTAGAGGTGATTTGAGGATTACGGTGAGGGCTTCCCCAAGTGGAGCTCCTCACCCCTCAAGCACTCCGCAGCCGGTGGAGCTGCCGAAGGAGCGCGCTGGCCACGCGTTTCCTTCGGTGCCCCCTCTGACGACCAGATGTCGATCACCGCATCGGAGGGCGGGCCCTCTCTCTCCGGGGATGACGACCCGGCTGCGTTGCCCCCTTCGGGTGTGGTAGCGTTGTCCGTGCCAGACCCAGAGATGACGGCTATGCTTTCCCGGGCCGCCGAGAATGTCGGGCTCGTGTGGAATCCTAAAAAGCCACCGTGTCCCGATCCTTCGAGGCTGGGCGAGTGGTTCCTCGGTGGGGGTGGCGCTGGTTCTCAGCGCCCCCCTCCGGTGCCATTCTTTCCGGAAGTGCATGAGGAGCTGACAAGATTGTGGAGGGCACCTTTCACTGCCCGAAACACATCTTGTAGTTCTTCCGCTCTCACCACCCTCGATGGTGGAGCCGCTTTGGGGTATGCGGGCATCCCCTCGGTGGAACGGTCTGTGGCCATGCAACTGTGTCCAACAGCCGCTTCCACCCTGCGGGGTGATCCGTGTCTCCCCTCACGGGCCTCTAAGTATTCGTCAGGTCTAACTGGCAGTGCTTGTAGAGCCTGTGGGGAGGCGGCTTCCGCCCTCCACGCTATGGCGTTGCTGCAGGTCCACCAGGCCAAAGCACTGAAAGACCTGCACGAGGGTGGTCACGACCTGGCGGTTCTACATGAGCTGCGTGCTGCGACGGACCTCGCGCTACGAGTGACGAAGGTGACCGCACAGTCTCTGGGTTGTGCGATGTCCAGGAGCGCCATCTCTGGCTGTGTCTCGCTGACATGACGGGGCAGGAGAAAGTACTCCCGTGTCACAGACCGGCCCTTTCGGCGACGCTGTCGAGAGCTTTGCCCAGCAGTTCTCGGCAGCCCAGAAGCAGACTGAGGCAAACACATCATGCGCCGGAGGAAACCTGCTGCTTCCACCCCGGCTGCAGCCACTCAGCCTGCTCGTCGCCGTGGGCGCCCCCTGCGGCCGTCCCCGCTCCCGCGCAGCCGCAGCAGCCTTCACCAGGCAGCGTCGTGGAGCCGGTCGCAGGCAGGACGCCCAGCCCGTCCAGGCCCCCGCCAAACCTGGCGGCAAGCGCAAGTGCAAGAGGCCCTGAGACGGGCGACCCAGAGATGGAGGAGACTGCTCATCGGGAGATGGTGACTGCACCACTCCCTCCCCCGGAGGAGGGCCGGGTGGAGTATCTTTTGTTCATTTTGTTCCGCCGCTGGCCCAGCAGCCAGCGGTACCCAAAACATCAGTAAAGAGCGGTCTCCTCAATCTCCGGGTCTCAAGAGGAGGAGAGTGGTGATCCGTGCATCACAGGATCACTTCCCTCCTCCTCTCTCGCCAGCAGGCAGCGGGTGGTTGCCCAAGAGCACCCCTCCTGCCCATTCGTGGAACCAGGTAAGGGCAGTAGCACTCCAGTCCCCGCTTCAAGTCGTCAAACGCCAGGCTGTCACAAGCCTCAAGCCGGGTTCCTGTGTCTCCTCCCATGCGAGGAGAAATCAGGTGAGTGCTACACTACACACCCAGACCCCGCCCCCTGCCGTCACAGGCCAGGCCGTCACAGGCCCTGGGGCCGGTCCCTGTGTTCCACCTCGCTGCCCCACCGCGGGCATGTCGGTGGGCCCGTTGGCCCCGCTGGTGCGGTCTCTCGGAGCCTGGTTAGCGCTCCCCAGCCCGTCCCGGTGGCTCCTGCGGACCATCAGACTCGGCTATGCGATTCAGTTCGCCCGGCGTCCCCCCCAAGTTCAGGGGCATCCGGTACACTTCAGTCAAAGCCGTCGATGCCCCTGTCTTGCTCGCGGAGATTGCAGTCCTACTGGCGAAGGATGCAATAGAGCCGGTCCCTCCAGCCGATATGAGGTCGGGGTTTTACAGCCCTTACTTCATTGTGCCCAAGAAAAGCGGTGGGTTACGACCGATCTTGGATCTGCGAGTTTTGAACCGTGCACTTCACAAGATGCCGTTCAAGATGTTGACGCAGAAACGCATTCTTGGATGCGTCCGTCCCCTAGATTGGTTTGCAGCAATCGACCTGAAGGACGCGTACTTTCATGTTTCGATTCTCCCGCGAGACAGGCCATTCCTGCGATTCGCGTTCGATGGTCGGGCATATCAGTACAAGGTCCTGCCCTTCCGGCTGTCCCTTTTCGCCTCGTGTCTTCACCTAAGTCGCAGAGGCGGCCCCTTGTTCCCCTGAGACAACGGGGTGTGCGCATTCTCAACTACCTCTACGACTGGCTCATACTTGCACAGTCTCGAGAGCTGTTGTGCGCACACAGGGACCTGGTGCTCAGGCACCTCAGCCAGTTGGGCCTTCGGGTCAATTGGGAAAAGAGCAAACTCGTGCCAACGCAGAGGATCTCTTTTCTCGGCATGGAGTTGGATTCGGTCAACCAGACAGCACGCCTCACCCAGGAACGTGCTCAGTCGGTGCTGAACTGCCTCAAGACTTTATCAGGCAGGACAGCGGTCCCACTGAAACTCTTTCAGAGGCTCCTGGGGCATATGGCTGCAGCTGCGGCCATAGTTCCGCTCGGTCTGCTCCATATGAGACCGCTTCAGCACTGGCTCCATGATCGAATCCCGAGGTGGGCGTGGAAACGCGGTACTCACCGGGTTCAGATTACACCGGCCTGCCGCAAGACCTTCAGCCCGTGGTCAGATCCTTCGTTCCTTCGGGCAGGAGTGCCCCTGGAGCAGGTATCCAGGCATGCTGTGGTATTCACGGATGCCTCGGCCACCGGCTGGGGTGCCACGTACAACGGGCACGCAGTATCAGGGGTTGGACGGGCCCCCTTCTGCGTTGGCATCAATTGCCTCGAGTTGCTGGCAGTACGCCTTGCCCTGTGCCGCCTCAGAGGGCGCCTTTGGGGCAGGGACGTTCTGGTCCGTACGGACAACACTGCGACCGTTGCGTATATCAACCGGCAAGGCGGTTTGCGCTCCCGTCGCATGTCGCAACTCGCCCGCCACCTCCTCCTCTGGAGTCAGAAGCATCTGAGGTCCCTTCGTGCCATCCACATCCCAGGAGTGTTCAATCAGGCGGCCGACGAGCTGTCTCGAGCGGCACCTCCTGGGGAGTGGAGACTCCATCCCCAGGCGGTCCAGCTGATTTGGAGTCGGTTCGGAGTTGCTCAGGTAGACCTGTTTGCATCTCCAGAAACCACCCACTGCCAGTGGTTCTACTCCCTGTCCGAGGCAACGCTCGGCACGGATGCACTGGCACACAGCTGGCCCCAGGGCTTGCGCAAGTATGCGTTTCCCCCAGTGAGCCTGCTAGCACAGACATTGTGCAAGATCAGGGAGGACGAGGAGCAGGTCCTGTTAGTGGCTCCATATTGGCCCAACAGGACCTGGTTCCCGGAACTCATGCTCCTCGCGACAGCCCCTCCCTGGCCGATTCCTCTGAGGAAGGATCTGCTTTCTCAGAGACGGGGCACCCTCTGGCACCCGCGTCCAGACTTGTGGAAACTTCATGTGTGGTCCCTGGACGGGACGCGGAGGTTCTAGGTGACCTGCCCCAGGAGGTAGCGCTCACTATCGCTTCAGCACGAGCACCGTCCACAAGACGGGCCTATGCGCTGAAGTGGAACCTGTTCGTCGAATGGTGTTCCTCTTACCAGGAGGACCCCCGGAGATGTTCGATCAGAGCCGTGCTTTCCTTTTTGCAACAAGGGTTGGAGCGTAGGCTGTCCCCCTCCACCCTTAAGGTATATGTTGCTGCTATTTCTGCCCACCACGACCCCATAGAGGGGAGGTCGGTGGGGAAGCACGATCTGGTCGTCAGGTTTCTTAGGGGGGCCAGGAGGTTAAATCCTCCGAGGCCTCCCTCCCTTCCCTCTTGGGATTTGGCTTTGGTGCTAAGAGCCCTACAAACTGCCCCCTTTGAGCCATTGCAGTCAGTCGAGTTGAAGTTTCTTTCTATGAAAACCCTACTCCTGACTGCATTGGCCTCAATCAAGAGGGTGGGGGACCTGCAGGCATTTTCGGTCGACGAATCGTGCCTTGAAGTTGGGCCGGCTGACTCCAGTGCAACACTGAGGCCCCGGCCCGGCTATGTGCCCAAGGTTCCTACCACGCCCTTCAGGGACCAGGTAGTGAGCCTGCAAGCGCTGCCCCTGGAGGAGGCAGACCCAGCCCTAGCTTTGCTCTGTCCTGTACGCGCACTGCGTCAGTACGTGGATAGAACTCAGAGCTTCAGGACCTCAGAACAGCTCTTTGTCTGTTACGGAGGACAGCAGAAGGGGAAGGCTGTCTCCAAGCAGAGGATGGCCCACTGGATAGTGGATGCCATCACCTTGGCCTACGAAGCACAAGGTGTGCCCTGCCCGCTCAGGTTGCGTGCTCACTCCACTAGGGGTGTCGCATCGTCCTGGGCGCTGGCTCGTGGTGCCTCGCTAGCAGACATCTGTAGAGCTGCGGGTTGGGCGACTCCCAACACGTTCGCTAGGTTTTATAGCCTACGTGTCGAACCGGTTTCCTCCTGTGTTCTCACCTCAAACGGGTAGTGGCACTGAGAGGGCCGGCTCAGAGTCGGCTTGCGGCGTCCTTACGCCTAATTCTCCAGAGAGTTCCTTAACCAGGCAAACCCTGTTGAGTCCTCCAGCACTCCGGCGTCCGGACACGGCGGAGCGTCCGGCGCCAGGCCTTCAGCCAATGAATTCTTGAAAACTGGTGCGAGGCTAGTGCCCATATGAGAGACCCTGTCGGGATCCCATATGTGTATTCCACGGTATTCTTATTAGAGCCGTGTTTCCCCTGGCGGACCACGTTCTGCCATCTCTAAAGATGCAGCCTGAGCCATCTCAGAGACTTCCATGTGCAAAAGGGCCCTCTGGGTTACTTCACATGTTTGAATGTCACTTAAACCCCCTTTGGGAGGAGGTGACTCCGCAGTGTGCCTCTTCCAAGTGGAAGGGCACGCTTCCCAGTGTTATCCTAGTCCTACTGTTTGGGTTGCTCAAGGAACACCAGTAGTTGACCTTCTCTGTGTAGAGCCCGGTCCTATCGTCTGCCTTATAGGAAGGGTCAGGAGCCCTACACAGGGCACTGGAAGGGGCAGCTCCTGTGGCGCTTTGGTAGGGATCCCAATTTCGTCGGTCATCCGACGTGACTCGGAGTGACCGACTGAAAGGGGAACGTCTCGGTTACGTATGTAACCCTCGTTCCCTGAAGGAGGGAACGGAGACGTCACGTCCCGTCGCCACAGTCGCTGTACCACCGCTGAGCTGCCGGGTCGCCGGCTCGGCTCCTCAGCGAAAACATAATTGATGCGGTGCATCAGCTGCCTCTTATGCTCACGCTGTGATCAGCGGCAGCTGGATGCAATAATCGCATGCCAATGTCCATTGGCTCGTTTAGTTACACTCGAAGTGGATTGGTCTCTCTGGCGAGATCCCAATTTCGTCGGTCATCCGACGTGACGTCTCCGTTCCCTCCTTCAGGGAACGAGGGTTACATACGTAACCGAGACGTTATGCCACGTGTGTGTAACAGTAAATGTCCTTTAAGACCTAATAATCTGTCACAGTTACTCTGGCGGTTTTAACCCTTTACCTCCACAAACACTCAACAGCATGTGTCTGATCTGAAGTAATGTTTAAGATTTATTCCAGCACACTTGACACTATGATAACAACAGTTTGTTCATTCACACTCTTAAAATTTATGAATATAATATACAATTAAAATGGTTAACACTATAATTTTTTGGATATGTGAATTTCTACGACTTGATCAAAACTCACAATCTGCTCCATGTCTTCTGTCTCTGATTGATAGTTAAGAGTGTTTTATCCAGTAAAAGCTCTTTTAGTGTAATTGTAGAAACGTCCAGCTTCAGCTGCTGCTTCAGTGTCAAATCTTGACTGATTTTGATCAAGTAAGCGTCAGAATAACTGCAGTCATATTTCCAGATGAACACTTACTGGACTGAATCAGCTCAGATTTACTTGATTCTCCATCAATCATGTTTTAGTCTCAAATCTGATCATCAGGATCTTTTGAGGAGCGTTTGTTTCCAGAAGCTTTACTTTCACTGTTCCTCAGCGGAGGAATGATCTTCATCTCACATCTTCTGAGGAGCGTTTATTTCTTCATCTCTCAATCAGCATTGCATTGCATTGCATTATATGTTTGGATCATTTCAATCTCATCTTACTGAGACATATTATTGGAGATATAGAGCGACCGCTGATATTTAGATCATTTTATGTCAGTATCTGCTGCACTGTTAGAAAGAACTCACTGATTTACATTACAAGCAGCAGAATTTCATCAAATAAATATCAGCATATGCACCACACTGCATATTTTTAAGTCTAAGGCTGTACAGGGTTAACTTCACACGTTACCCTGGAGCACAAAAGCAGTCATAAGTAGCACAGGTATATTTGCAGCAATAGCCAACAATACATTTTATGGGTCAAAATTATTGATTTTTCTTTTATGCCAAAAATAATTAGGATATTAAGTAAAGATCATGTTCCATGAAGATGTTTTGTAAATTTCCTACCGTAAATATATACAACTTAATTTTTGATTAGTAATATGCATTGCTAAGAACTTCATTTGGACAACTTTAAAAGTGATTTTCTCAATATTTAGATTTTTTTTGCACCCTCAGATTCCAGATTTTCAAATAGCTGTATCTCGGCCAAATATTGTCCTATCCTAACAAACCATACATCAATGGAAAGCTTATTTATTATGTATAAATTAAAACCCCTTATGACTGGTTTCGTGCTCTAGGGTCACATATATTACTGTCTGTCAGTGTGAATGAATGAGCGGCTCTAAAAGCGGCTCAGAGCCGCACCTGTCGCGCTTTAAAAACACCAACACAAACTCATTTAACTGACCTCAACACTTTAACAGTTTAGTTTTTAATACATGTTATAAAAACACCAAATTAACTAATACTAGAAATACTTAAAAGTACAAGTTAATTATTTTAGATTGTATTTTTCAGAAAATATCGAGCGGACAATAGTTTTAAATAAACATTAAATCAATATGCATGCTTTAAATGATAATTTAGTGAAATATAAAAGACAAGGATAAGTTTGTGTGTAGTTTGAGGTACTCTGACCTTGTGAGGAGCCTTGAGGAGCCTGTGGACCCCCGCGAGCTGGTTAATCAGAGGGATGTCTTCTCTGAAGGAGTAGAGAGGAGCTCGGGTCGGTTCCGGGAAACTGGTGCTGTTGAACGGATCGGTGTCGTCGAGAAACTGAACGCGGCACACAAACGAAGACATGATGCATCCATTCACGGACCGCCGCCGTTTCCAAGCGCGTCCTTTCCCCGGTAACGACAACAACACCGTGCTTCGGCGGATCCGCGTCCGTGCTTCGCTGCCTGCGCGGCGGGAATGATCTGACAGACGGGGAAGAACCGATCAGAGGAAGCTCTGTGCGTTATTCCAAGCTGAGCGCGAGAGTCCGAGTGTCACCAGCGGGTGAACTTGGTGAAGGTGCGGGAAAACCGGACGCCCCCCGCGGATTAAGCGCTTTACCGGCGATGAGGAGAAACAGCGGCGTCTAGCGGCCAGAGAGAGTAACGCACTGTTCTCCATATAACTGCTGTCCCACAACCAAAAACACATTTAAAAAGCATTTAAAGGGAGAGTTCACCCCAAAATGATAATTCTGTCATTAATTACTCACCCTCATGTCGTTCCAAACCCGTAAGACCTTCGTTCACCTTTCAGAACACAAATTAAGATATTTTTGATGAAATCCGAGAGCTCTCTGACCCTCCATTGACAGCAACACAACTGAAATGTAGCTCTCCGATTTAATCAAAAATATCTTAATTTGTGTTCCGAAGGTCTTATGGGTTTGGAACGACATGAGGGTGAGTAATTAATGGCAGAATTTTCATTTTGGGGTGAACTCTCCCTTTAAGTATTCAACCATTAGGCTAGATGTTTATTAAGATTTTCTATTGTTTATTGAAACCCACAATAATATTTAAAATATTAGTAAGCTAAATATATATAAAATCATCATTTATTGGGTATTTTCAATTGGGAAGTGGCTGTTCCGAACATATCTATGTTCCCGAACCCTAACCCTTAAATTTCAACTTGTGAAAATGATACTGAAATACTTTTTGTATTTTTTCCTTTGTTGTTTTAAAAAAAAGTAAAGTTAAAAAAATATATTTTATATTTTCTTTGTAAATTATAAAATTTTATTTAAAAAAAAAATGTGTCCCGCATTTTTCATGTCACTACTGAAACAGTGTTTTAGTCTACTGACCGAGATTGATTTTAACTAAACCCATATATTTATGATCAGGAAATATTCCCCCTCTCTCATAGCTACAAGGTGTGAGTAGATAGGCCTCATCATTTTGAGGTAAATGTGTTCAAAATCTGAAAAATCACCCAGATAGCATGCGGATGTGTGCCACTTAAGGCAATGATATGGCACTGCTGGCCTTCTTATGGCCCGTACAAAATGGATGTAAGCCTAAAGTCGTCCAAATGTAAAATAGCAAAAATGGCCCAAATGTATCAAATCACATGTGGGCCTCTGTAGGCAAAGATGCGGTGTTCACGACAATGTGTAATCTGAATGTGACCCTAAAGTGGCCCATGTGGTAAATAGTAAATATGGCCCAAATAGTGCCAACCAAATGTGGTCCACCTTTGGCAAAAATGTGGCACAATCATCAAAGGCTAATCAGGGTGTAGACCAAATGTGGTCCACATATGTTTCAGCAAATGTGGCCCAGGTATATTAAAACGTATCTGGGCCAGTTTTGGCAAAGATAAGGCACAGTAAGCACTGGCTAATGTGGCTGTGAGCCATGGCCTGCATATAAAATGACAAATATTGCCCAAATAATTAATAACAATTTGGGCCACTTTTGGCAAATATACGGTACAGTCAGCATTGGCTAATCAGTGTGCAAGTCCCACATTTGACATGGCAAATATGCCCCGTACAGGCTATTATAAAACAGATGAGGGCCACTTCTGGTTTGGATGTAGCACTTGACACTGGCTAATTGAAATGGAAGTTTGAAATTGTAAATATGGCCTAATAGAATTTGGCTACATTTAGTAGGATGTGACACAGTTAACTAATGCAGGATGATCTGGATATGAGTCTCAAGAAGACTACATACCCAGCAATTTATTTTTTGAAACATGCTTATAATGGCAGTTTTTTTTATATGTGTACCATACAGCATAAAAACAGAGGTGTACTATAATGATAGCTCTTACTGTCAAGGTTTCTGTTAATTTGGACTTTATTTTTCTTTTGCACCGGTTCCCTTGTTGTATTGATTGAATTATTCTGTTCAGGTGTGCTTACTTATCCTTGTTTGGTCTGAGTACTTAAGTTCCCATATGTTCACTTTGAGTTAGTTTGGTCTTATGTCTTAAATGTTGCTGTGCTACATTGTGTTTGGATTTACCCTTGTTGGATTAAAGACTTATGATATATAACCTTTCGTCTTCATTGTGCACTCTTTAACACAGTGTAGCCGTGACACTTATAGACTTATTGTGTAGGTGGAGTCTGAGTGAGAAGCATTTAGGTTCAAACTTGTGAATAACTTTTTTTTTATTTTTTTAAAGTAAAGTGTGCAAAACCTGGGTCAGGATGTTTCTACCAAGTAGGACACATTTCTGAAACTTATTTGAACATTTAGGGAGGACATTTTGTTTCACTTTATTGTGATGGTCCCTTTAACACATTCTGTTGACTATAAGTAACATTGCACCTACATTTCTACTAATTCTCATTAGAGTGTTAGTAGTATATTAGTAGACTGGTAGGGTTAGAATAAGTTGACATGTACTTGCAAATAGTGTCTGTTGGGAGACCATCACAATAAAGAGTTAGCAGATATGAAGCAGACAGTCTACTAATACTCTAATGAGAGTTTGTTGACATGTAGTTGCAACATTAGTGTCAACAGAATGTTCAAAAGCGACCATCAGAATAAAGTGTTACCGGACATTTTTAAATTTCTTTTAACAATATGCTGAGTATTGTTGATGCATAACTCACTTAAGGCTTCGTGTGGCCCAAATAATGTATATTTATTTGGTTCATTATTAGCTAAAATGTGGCTGTGCAGTGGCCTGCTTGTGGACCGCTGCCAAAATGCCACGATTCCATGCAGCATGTGGGCCACATGAGGAATGTGGGGAAGACCAGGGTTCAAATAAAAATCAACTGTGGCCCACATTAGGGCCAGTTTTGGTTTATTTGGTTGGCTTACATTCGGCAATGCTAAGGTTTCCTTGAGGCCCAAATCTGGCAAACAGGACCGGACTACCCAAATGCCATCATTCCACATGTTATGTGGGCCGGAGCAAGGTGTTGGACCTGGGCCAGAATTAAAATAAATGTGTGCAGTTCTGCTTTAATTTATTTATTTATTTATTTATTTATTTATTTATTTATATTGTCACGGCTGACATTTGGCCTTACTATGGCTTGCTTGTGGCCCAAATTTGGCAAACAGGCGTGGACCACCCAAATGCCATAATTCTACATAATATGTGGGCCAGAGCAAAGTGTAGGATCTGGGCCAGAATTAAAAGCAGTGTGGCCCAGATTTAGGCCAGTTCTGCATTATTTGGTTTATTTATGGCTGACATTTTGCCTTCCTTTGGCTTACTTGTGGCCCAAATTTGGCAAATAGGAGCAGACCGCCCAAGTGCCATCATTCCAAGCGGTATGTGGGCCAGATGAAAATGTCAGGTGTGGGCCTGATCTGGGCCTCAGGAATTTTGATATCTGGGCAGTGTGCAACTTTAAAGACATCACTACCGAACACCTTTTTTCTGCAATTAAGCACACTTTTTTTTGGGAGTTATTCCATAACATTTAGTTTTTATATGTATACCACTGTTCAGAACTGTGCTAGCTAACCATGTGCTGATTAGCATATTTGAGCTAGGTTCAAAAGTATCTAAAATTGTCACTACCAAAACATTTGGTGGTGTTTCGGTAGTGACATCTTTGGGTATTTGGGGTGCAGTATTGTCACTACCGAAACAGTCACTACCAAAACATGTCATCATTGCTTCGGTAGTGACAAAAGGGATCTCATAATCATCATATTTGGGGGAAATAAACAAAATTTTAGCACAGTTATGCAATATATATATATATATATATATATATATATATATAATTTTTATTTTTTTTTAATTATTTTATTTTATTTATTTATTTATTTTTTGTATTTTAGTATATTTTAGCAGTGTTTTAGTATGCAAGTTAAAATTCTGTAATGTGATGTGGTCGCTACCAAAGCATTACTGTCACTACCAAAAATGTACTGTCACTACCGAAACATGGGATGTTTTGTCAAAAATTCAATTCAATTCAATTCAAGTTTATTTGTATAGAGCTTTTCACAATACAAATCGTTGCAAAGCAGCTTTACAGGAAATTAAGTTTCTACAATATATTTGTATATTGTAGAAACTTAATATATTTAACTTATGGCGAAATTTGGTAGTTCTGTATGTTGTCTGAGGGTTGGCATCATCTGAGGTCCTCTGAGGGGTTGGCATCATCTCTTCTCAGGTGTTCTGGATCCAGACTGAAGCTTGTGTAAATCCTAGTACATCCCGTGGCAGAAACAGAGAAACAAATAGAGACATAATTAGCGTAGCTGCTGTTCCAACCAAGCAAAAATGATTTGTTCAATCCAAGCTAAAGAACAATAATGTGTGTTTGATCAGATATAACTGCAGTACAAGATTATGAGATGCATTATGTGAATGCTTGGCTAAAGAGATGTGTCTTTAATCTAGATTTAAACAGAGAGAGTGTGTCTGAACCCCGAACGTTATCAGGAAGGCTATTCCAGAGTTTGGGAGCCAAATGTGAAAAATAAAGTATACTGAATTATCAACTAAGATGTTTTGATCATTTTTGGTTTGATGTATATTCAAACTAATGAACCCTTAATTTTAAAATCAGTATGATCAACTTTTTGCCTTTTACAAAGAAAAATTGGATTCAAAATACAACAAATCTCATAAATTACACTTGAAATATTATTAAAAATGTAATTGTTATTGATACACCTCTGAAAAAATGTTAACAAAATAGCAAAAATATATATTTACAATCTAGATGTAAGCAAAATCTTAATAGGTCAATATAACCTAATTAAGTTATTATTACTGTGTTTCGGTAGTGAAAAATTTGGGGAAAGGACAAAAATTCCAAAACTTTCTGCAAAATACAATATGAGAATTAACTGCACAATTAAATGTGTACCTTGGATATTATACAATTTGCATACATACAAATTATTTGGAAAAAGACCAACTCAGATTTTGAACCAATTCTATATAGAATGGCCCATATACATCTTTTATCTTTTATCTTTTTTGTTGGTGAAGGACACTATAGCTCATTTATGTAAGTGAGAATAGCTAAATAAAGTGAACTGTGACACATTATACCCAAGTAGCTGAAGTTGTCCACACACTGAAAAAATATGTCTTTTAGTTTTTTATTTTTCATTTGCAAAAGTGAAAAAGTGATAAAACTGCAAAGTGTCTTAAAAACAGACCAAATGAGGCAAAAAAAAAAAAGCAACAACACACTTTTATAAGTACAACAGCTGATCTTGTCAAGCCAACAATTTTCAAAATTTTACAAAAACCATACAAGATCCATCTCTTCGTTTAATCCAGCCGGAGTTAATGATTTCAACTCAAAAATCCAAAAAACCTCTCTTTGTAACAGTTTTCTATCATGGTTACCACCTCTCCTATGCAACATATTATACCCAAAAATTCTTCATACAGTGAACTACCAGTAAATTTGGGACCAAAAATTATTTAGACACTTTGACCTGATCAAGTTTGCTGAAGTGTTTTTTTCTTTAATTGCTAATGTGATCTTTTTACACCACAGACTGAACAAAATGAAGCATTGCTTGGTAATTGGTTGAGCTCAATTGGTATTATCTTATGGTGTTCTTAAATTTAACAGCTGACAGCTATTCAACTGAATTCATTACATACCTTTCTATCAAAGTTATCTGACATTATCAAGATGAATTTGTTCTGAATTTAACTCTGAGTTCTTGTCATATTTTATTACCATTTTGTAAACTATAGCAAATAAACTGTGATTAAGGCCACGTACACAATGCAGCTAAATTCGGTTGTCAGTTCACCTTTTACTCCTTAATCGCGTTGTGTACACACATAATTCACTAAAATACAGGAGTGACAACCACATTCGACAACTGCATTAACTCCTGAAAAATACAGGAGTGACAACCGCATTTACAGAAACTCTATGCAGTGTGTACAGAACCGAACTGAACAACTAGTTGTTAATGACGTATTTAAACGTCTTCGTTTGTATGTGCAATGCAAAAAAATAACAGTGAAAGAAGTCTTCACCTTAGTTAGCACATTTTTGACTCGGGGCTAGTTGCGCTCACGAGCCCTGCAGTAAAGTTTCCAGATCTTCATCGAAAAAAAACAACAACAAACAATGACAACTCAGCTAACAAAATTATGTAATTTTACGTCGTGTGTTAGCTCGGAAGCACAAAAAACACTAAAACACCCAAATGCTTTGTTTTATAACACCAAAAAAAAAAAACCCATCTCATATCCACAACAGACCACTTTATTAACTCCATAAAGTGCCTAGCTTTATGAGCGAAGACCAAACAACATGCCTAAAAGTGCTTGTAAATTTGAGGACATGGCAACACTGCAAGACAGCGCTCTCTAAAGCAGCCTCCCGAGCATAACCAAAACACAGCACGTCTATCAGCGGTTAGTTTAGTTAAAATTGATGGACAAAAAGAGTCTTTATCCACAAAATGGCAGATAAGTAACAAACGGATACATTTTTATTCACTCCAGCAAGACGTCAAAATGTTTCTATGGTTACAAACGTGGGAGTGACTGCTGTTCCGTACACACATGGAACGATAATTTACGGGACTCACTCCCACATTTAAATGCGGTTGTCACTCCTGAAACTTGCAGTGTGTACGTGGCCATAATGCGAGAAACGTTGAAGGTGTCTGAATACATTTTGGTTTGACTATACATGTACTGTATATACATTTACCATGGTAAACACAGTAGACAATACTGGGTGAGATGAAATATAGCATTGTTCTAAGTCTTTTAATATATATATAAGATTTTTAAGGCGAGACACCTCAGGTAAAAATAAATGCCTCAGATTTTTACCCTTGCATTTTATTTATTATAAACCATGGTCTCTTTCACTTAAATTTAGTGTTTTACTTTTATTATTACTCTTTTTTTATTATTTTATTTTACCCTTCTCTTCTGTACAGCAAAGTGGTCAACTTTTGTTGTGTTTATAAGCAAATAAATTAAATGAAATAAATAAGAAGTTTTTTTAAATGTACTTAATAAAAATAACTATACTAGCCCAAGTTGATTGATTTCAATAAGAATTGCAAACACTTTTTTTGTATTAAAAGTTCTCTGAAATGTTTGAATATTCAAATTAGGCAGTATGCTATTAAATATGCACTAATTTGTGTATACAAATCCAGAACAGAAACCTGAACTTTGGATAAAGTCAGCCATATGTATACATATATATGTAGAATATATTTGAAAAATGTTAAATAAATATATGTTGTAAACAGTGAAGTATATGAAATATATTTTGAAATTAAAAATATATTATTTTGTTTCAACTTACCAAAATATATTTCAAAATGTATTTCAGGGGAAAGACATTTTTCATTTTTCCCTCTCCAATTTTATGGTGCTGTATACATTTAGGCTTAATTCATTATTTATTTTTATTTAAAGGTGTCTATGTTCACATCTGTTATAATCAACAAATAAAGATTTTCTTAAAATCTGACATGTGAATGCATTTTCTTGAATTGAAATATGGAGGGCAAAATATGTTTTAAATGCTTTTAAAAAAATACATTTTAAAAAATATACCCCCCCATTTCGTAAAAATGTTTACAAAAATATATTTTAAAACTACAAACAAATACATTTTCATCATGTGTTTAGGAGTAAAATGTTAAATATATATCAGCGTGAATGAAAAATGAACAAACCCCTCAGTAAAAAAACTCAGAATATAGAGAGGAATAAAACTGCTAAGTTTGCTATATGTAAGAGAAAGAAGATATGGATTAAAACTGAAATCTACAGACACAAATAGATAAAGTGCAATAAAATAAACACGTATATTTTGGATGTTTTCTTTGCACTAGTATGAAAGAGGACACGATGAAAAGAAAAACAACCCAAAATCTCCAAATTCATTCTCTTGTCCACAATAAAACATGGATTTACTATCAGTGCAACAAATCACAAAAACCTTTTACAATTGTAAACAGGCCTGTAGAATTTAAATACCAAATTTACATATTTACATACACAAATTTGCATGCAGACCAATGGTTTGAGAGCACTAAAATGCTTCTGTCTAATTTATACATTTGTGCATCACAAAATATATATTTTATGTTATAACTATATATTGTATTATCAGCATAATCTGAGTTAAAAGTTGACAGGAAAAATGTCAAATATGATAATCAGTAATTGGTGTTTGTCTCTTGTGCTTTAATGACAGCAGCACTGAAACCTGATGATGATGATGATGATGAAGATTTGATTCAAAGAACATCTCAAGCTTCACTTTAAGTTGTCTCTAAGAGTCACATGATTAGTGACACTCATTTACTTACATTTGATTGGTCACCTAGAAATACTGCATTTGATGTCCTTTATTTGATTTAAATGTTTTAAATCCTAAATCTGAAATAAAAAAGGCTTTTGAATCACAGTTCACAGCTTGCTTTAATTAAAAAAAACAAACAAACAAAAAAACACATTTGTTATAGTTTATTAAGGCTTCATCACCAGACACACATAACTTTTCTGATCAAACTGATGCTCAGACATTGTATATGCTTATTTCAATTTATGATATTAATCAGGAAATTAATTAAAAAATGCATTGGGTTTTCCAAACTGTGCTCTGTGAGGGAAATGCAGGGGTTCAAGAGTTGATGAAATGCTAAAAATGAATTTTAAAAAAGATCATATTAAATAAAAATTATATTTATTATATATAAAATATATAAATGCAATTACAAAAACAACCAAAATAAATTGATTACCTGCATATCATGTGACCATTAATAAGGGAAATTAAATTATTCTTAAATGTCAAATTATTGTAATATTAACTTGAAATGTTTGTCAGTCCCTGAATTAACCCATTAATCATCACCAGAATTAAATTTACAGACCATTCTAAAAATACAAAGCTCTTAATATCAGATAAATTCACTACTTACAGTTCATCTGAGGCTAAAATTGACTAAAAATAAACTTCTGATCAGCAGAATTGTGGGATCCAGACAGCAGAGGACAGCAGAGTGTCACGATCGGACTGAACCGGATCAATTATGACGACTTTGTGTCCTCTCGCACATGCACGCTGAGATCAGCATCAATAAAGCTCCCTGCTGTTTTAAAGTGTTAGTTAATGTTTGACACACTGTAACCTCTTACTCTGAGGCTTTCATGATTGAGCTTCTGAAGTTCATCTGGATCTCTCAAACAGGTTTATTCTCTCTCTCTCTCTATAGATCCACAAAAACAAGCTTTATTCAGAAACATGAACTGGTTTATGGGAAGTATAAGCCCCATTAATGATAAAGCCGATGTTTACTGAACCACTGACTTATGTTTGTCACACACACATGCATGTATAATAAACTTAATGTGATGCATATGTGTCACACATAAATAAAAAATTAACTTTAACCTGATTAATGAATGCTGTAAAATTGTTATGTAATGATACCTAATGCATTAATGTTAACAAACTGAACATTATTGTAAAGCGTTGCTGATATACTAAAGTTTGAAGTTGCATTTATTTGATCAAAAATACAGCAAAAATTGTGAAATTTTATTACAATTTAAAACTGCTGTTTTCTATGTGAATATCTGTTAAATTCTAATTTATTTCTGTGATGCACAGCTGTATTTTCAGCATCATTACTCCAGTCTTCAGTGTCACATGATCTTCAGAAATCATTCTAATATGCTGATTTACTGCTCAAGAAACATTTCTGATTATTATCAATGTTGAAAACAGTTGTGCTGCCCAATATTTTTGTGGAAACTGTGATGCATTTTATTTTTTAGGACTCTTCGATCAATAGAAAGAACTGCATTTATTTGAAATAGAAATCTTTTCTAACATTATAAATGTTTTCACTGTCACTTTAAAGTAGTGACCTCCACAAATCTCCGTTTCTGTCTCTGAATTTGTCTCATGTGAGTACATGAACTGCTCTCTGCACGTGATCAGGTGTGTTATCAGTTCTGTATTAGTCTCTCTCTATCATTAATGAGCTGCAGAGGAACCAATCAGAAAAAAACAGATCAATAAAGTTGTAAACATGACCTGAAATTCAGGTGTGACGTTTACAGTCATCTGACGCTGATTGTGACTCTTCAGTATTCAGTTCAAGTACACTGCAAAAAAATAAACAAATAAATAATAATAAAATAATAATAATAAATAAATAAACAAAATACATTTTTTGCAAGTGTGTAGGTTTGATTTTGGCATTGGTGGGGATATAACTGCAGACAACAGACATTTAATTGTTTGATCAAAATTATCGCTAGGGACAATTTAGTAGTCACTGGATACTAGGATCATGTCTCTACTAAACTCTACACCCTCGAAAATCATAAAAAGCGATGTCCGACTTTGAAAACTATAGTTCTCTCCTTAAATATGAAGAGGTCAGACAACAGATTAATGAGTTACTCCAAATTTCACAAAAAGCTTATGGTCGTGATTAAAATATAAGTCAGACATTGAAGTGAGTTGCTGTTTTTGTCTCTTGTGAGGAAAATTCATTCACTTGTTTTGTAGCCACACAGAGACATTTAGTCAGATTTAATGTTCCTAATCTCATTTTGTTAGTGACTTTTCTTTCTGTTTTAAAGATGCTTTCTTTGGATTGTTTGACTACTCATAAGAGAATATAATATAACTGAATTAATTTGTTTCCTGCCAGCTAAATTTCACATACAGAAACGTCTCGTTTACGTATGTAACCCTCGTTCCCTGAAGGAGGGAACGGAGACGTCACGTCGGATGACCGACGAAATTGGGATCTCGCCAGAGAGACCAATCCACTTCGAGTGTAACTAAACGAGCCAATGGACATTGGCATGCGATTATTGCATCCAGCTGCCGCTGATCACAGCGTGAGCATAAGAGGCAGCTGATGCACCGCATCAATCATGCTTTCGCTGAGGAGCCGAGCCGGTGACCCCGGCAGCTCAGCGGTGGTACAGCGACTGTGGCGACGGGACGGGACATGACGTGACGTCTCGTTCCCTCCTTCAGGGAACGAGGGTTACATACGTAACCGAGACGTTCCCCCTTTCAGTCGGTCACTCCGAGTCACGTCGGATGACCGACGAAATTGGGATCCCTACCAAAGCGCCACAGGAGCTGCCCCTTCCAGTGCCCTGTGTAGGGCTCCTGACCCTTCCTATAAGGCAGACAATAGGACCGGGCTCTACACAGAGAAGGTCAACTACTGGTGTTCCTTGAGCAACCCAAACAGTAGGACTAGGATAACACTGGGAAGCGTGCCCTTCCACTTGGAAGAGGCACACTGCGGAGTCACCTCCTCCCAGAGGGGGTTAAGTGACATTCAAACATGTGAAGTAACCCGAAGGGCCCCTATTGCACATGGAAGTCTCTGAGATGGCTCAGGCTGCATCTTTAGAGATGGCAGAACGTGGTCCGCCAGGGAAACATGGCTCTAATAAGAATACCGTGGAATACACATATGGGATCCCGACAGGGTCTCTCATATGGGCACTAGCCTCGCACCAGATTTCAAGATTCATTGGCTGAAGGCCTGGCCGGAGTGCTGGAGGACTCAACAGGGTTTGCCTGGTTAAGGAACTCTCTGGAGAATTAGGCGTAAGGACGCCGCAAGCCGACTCTGAGCCGGCCCTCTCAGTGCCACTACCCGTTTGAGGTGAGAACACAGGAGGAAACCGGTTCGACACGTAGGCTATAAAACCTAGCGAACGTGTTGGGAGTCGCCCAACCCGCAGCTCTACAGATGTCTGCTAGCGAGGCACCACGAGCCAGCGCCCAGGACGATGCGACACCCCTAGTGGAGTGAGCACGCAACCTGAGCGGGCAGGGCACACCTTGTGCTTCGTAGGCCAAGGTGATGGCATCCACTATCCAGTGGGCCATCCTCTGCTTGGAGACAGCCTTCCCCTTCTGCTGTCCTCCGTAACAGACAAAGAGCTGTTCTGAGGTCCTGAAGCTCTGAGTTCTATCCACGTACTGACGCAGTGCGCGTACAGGACAGAGCAAAGCTAGGGCTGGGTCTGCCTCCTCCAGGGGCAGCGCTTGCAGGCTCACTACCTGGTCCCTGAGGGCGTGGTAGGAACCTTGGGCACATAGCCGGGCCGGGGCCTCAGTGTTGCACTGGAGTCAGCTGGCCCAAACTCAAGGCACGACTTGTCGACCGAAAATGCCTGCAGGTCCCCCACCCTCTTGATTGAGGCCAATGCAGTCAGGAGTAGGGTTTTCATAGAAAGAAACTTCAACTCGACTGACTGCAATGGCTCAAAGGGGGCAGTTTGTAGGGCTCTTAGCACCAAAGTCAAATCCCAAGAGGGAAGGGAGGGAGGCCTCGGAGGATTTAACCTCCTGGCCCCCCTAAGAAACCTGACGACCAGATCGTGCTTCCCCACCGACCTCCCCTCTATGGGGTCATGGTGGGCAGAAATAGCAGCAACATATACCTTAAGGGTGGAGGGGGACAGACTACGCTCCAACCCTTGTTGCAAAAAGGAAAGCACGGCTCTGATCGAACATCTCCGGGGGTCCTCCTGGTAAGAGGAACACCATTCGACGAACAGGTTCCACTTCAGCGCATAGGCCCGTCTTGTGGACGGTGCTCGTGCTGAAGCGATAGTGAGCGCTACCTCCTGGGGCAGGTCACCTAGAACCTCCGCGTCCCGTCCAGGGACCACACATGAAGTTTCCACAAGTCTGGACGCGGGTGCCAGAGGGTGCCCCGTCTCTGAGAAAGCAGATCCTTCCTCAGAGGAATCGGCCAGGGAGGGGCTGTCGCGAGGAGCATGAGTTCCGGGAACCAGGTCCTGTTGGGCCAATATGGAGCCACTAACAGGACCTGCTCCTCGTCCTCCCTGATCTTGCACAATGTCTGTGCTAGCAGGCTCACTGGGGGAAACGCATACTTGCGCAAGCCCTGGGGCCAGCTGTGTGCCAGTGCATCCGTGCCGAGCGTTGCCTCGGACAGGGAGTAGAACCACTGGCAGTGGGTGGTTTCTGGAGATGCAAACAGGTCTACCTGAGCAACTCCGAACCGACTCCAAATCAGCTGGACCGCCTGGGGATGGAGTCTCCACTCCCCAGGAAGTGCCGCTCGAGACAGCTCGTCGGCCGCCTGATTGAACACTCCTGGGATGTGGATGGCACGAAGGGACCTCAGATGCTTCTGACTCCAGAGGAGGAGGTGGCGGGCGAGTTGCGACATGCGACGGGAGCGCAAACCGCCTTGCCGATTGATATAGGCAACGGTCGCAGTGTTGTCCGTACGGACCAGAACGTCCCTGCCCCGAAGGCGCCCTCTGAGGCGGCACAGGGCAAGGCGTACTGCCAGCAACTCGAGGCAATTGATATGCCAACGCAGAAGGGGGCCTGTCCAAACCCCTGATACTGCGTGCCCGTTGTACGTGGCACCCCAGCTGGTGGCCGAGGCATCCGTGAATACCACAGCATGCCTGGATACCTGCTCCAGGGGCACTCCTGCCCGAAGGAACGAAGGATCTGACCACGGGCTGAAGGTCTTGCGGCAGGCCGGTGTAATCTGAACCCGGTGAGTACCGCGTTTCCACGCCCACCTCGGGATTCGACCATGGAGCCAGTGCTGAAGCGGTCTCATATGGAGCAGACAGAGCGGAACTATGGCCGCAGCTGCAGCCATATGCCCCAGGAGCCTCTGAAAGAGTTTCAGTGGGACCGCTGTCCTGCCTGATAAAGTCTTGAGGCAGTTCAGCACCGACTGAGCACGTTCCTGGGTGAGGCGTGCTGTCTGGTTGACCGAATCCAACTCCATGCCGAGAAAAGAGATCCTCTGCACTGGCACGAGTTGCTCTTTTCCCAATTGACCCGAAGGCCCAACTGGCTGAGGTGCCTGAGCACCAGGTCCCTGTGTGCGCACAACAGCTCTCGAGACTGTGCAAGTATGAGCCAGTCGTAGAGGTAGTTGAGAATGCGCACACCCCGTTCTCTCAGGGGAACAAGGGGCCGCCTCTGCGACTTTGGTGAAGACACGAGGCGAAAAGGGACAGCCCGAAGGGCAGGACCTTGTACTGATATGCCCGACCGTCGAACGCGAATCGCAGGAATGGCCTGTGTCGCGGGAGAATCGAAACATGAAAGTACGCGTCCTTCAGGTCGATTGCTGCAAACCAATCTAGGGGACGGACGCATCCAAAAATGCGTTTCTGCGTCAACATCTTGAACGGCATCTTGTGAAGTGCACGGTTCAAAACTCGCAGATCCAAGATCGGTCGTAACCCACCGCTTTTCTTGGGCACAATGAAGTAAGGGCTGTAAAACCCCGACCTCATATTGGCTGGAGGGACCGGCTCTATTGCATCCTTCGCCAGTAGGACTGCAATCTCCGCGAGCAAGACAGGGGCATCGACGGCTTTGACTGAAGTGAACCGGATGCCCCTGAACTTGGGGGGACGCCGGGCGAACTGAATCGCATAGCCGAGTCTGATGGTCCGCAGGAGCCACCGGGACGGGCTGGGGAGCGCTAACCAGGCTCCGAGAGACCGCACCAGCGGGGCCAACGGGCCCACCGACATGCCCGCGGTGGGGCAGCGAGGTGGAACACAGGGACCGGCCCCAGGGCCTGTGACGGCCTGGCCTGTGACGGCAGGGGGCGGTGTCTGGGTGTGTAGTGTAGCACTCACCTGATTTCTCCTCGCGTGGGAGGAGACACAGGAACCCGGCTTGAGGCTTGTGACAGCCCGCCGTTTGACGACTTGAAGCGGGGACTGGAGTGCTACTGCCCTTACCTGGTTCCACGAATGGGCAGGAGGGGTGCTCTTCGGCAACCACCCGCTGCCTGCTGGCGAGAGAGGAGGAGGGAAGCGATCCTGTGATGCACAGATCACCACTCTCCTCCTCTTGAGACCCGGAGATTGAGGAGACCGCTCTTTACTGATGTTTTGGGTACCGCTGGCTGCTGGGCCAGCGGCGGAACAAAATGAACAAAAGATACTCCACCCGGCCCTCCTCCGGGGGAGGGAGTGGTGCAGTCACCATCTCCCGATGAGCAGTCTCCTCCATCTCTGGGTCGACCGTCCCAGGGCCTCTTGCATTTGCGCTTGCCGCCAGGTTTGGCGGGGGCCTGGACGGGCTGGGCGTCCTGCCTGCGACCGGCTCCACGACGCTGCCTGGTGAAAGGCTGCTGCGGCTGCGCGGGAGCGGGGGCGGCCGCAGGGGGGCGCCCACGGCGACGAGCAGGCTGAGTGGCTGCAGCCGGAGTGGAAGCAGCAGGTTTCCTCCGGCGCATGATGTGTTTGCCTCAGTCTGCTTCTGGGCTGCCGAGAACTGCTGGGCAAAGCTCTCGACAGCGTCGCCGAAAGGGCCGGTCTGAGACACGGGAGCATTCAGGAACTGTACCTTCTCCTGCTCCTTCATGTCAGCGAGACACAGCCAGAGATGGCGCTCCTGGACATCGCACGACCCAGAGACTGTGCGGTCACCTTCGTCGCTCGTAGCGCGAGGTCCGTCGCAGCACGCAGATCATGTAGAACCGCCAGGTCGTGACCACCCTCGTGCAGGTCTTTCAGTGCTTTGGCCTGGTGGACCTGCAGCAACGCCATAGCGTGGAGGGCGGAAGCCGCCTCCCCACAGGCTCTATAAGCACTGCCAGTTAGACCTGACGAATACTTAGAGGCCCGTGAGGGGAGACACGGATCACCCCGCAGGGTGGAAGCGGCTGTTGGACACAGTTGCATGGCCACAGACCGTTCCACCGAGGGGATGCCCGCATACCCCAAAGCGGCTCCACCATCGAGGGTGGTGAGAGCGGAAGAACTACAAGATGTGTTTCGGGCAGTGAAAGGTGCCCTCCACGATCTTGTCAGCTCCTCATGCACTTCCAGAAAGAATGGCACCGGAGGGGGGCGCTGAGAACCAGCGCCACCTCCACCGAGGAACCAGTCGCCCAGCCTCGAAGGATCGGGACATGGTGGCTTTTTAGGATTCCACACGAGCCCGACATTCTCGGCGGCCCGGGAAAGCATAGCCGTCATCTCTGGGTCTGGCACGGACAACGCTACCACACCCGAAGGGGGCAACGCAGCCGGGTCGTCATCCCCGGAGAGAGAGGGCCCGCCCTCCGATGCAGTGATCGACATCTGGTCGTCAGAGGGGGCACCGAAGGAAACGCGTGGCCAGCGCGCTCCTTCGGCAGCTCCACCGGCTGCGGAGTGCTTGAGGGGTGAGGAGCTCCACTTGGGGAAGCCCTCACCGTAATCCTCAAATCACCTCTGACTCCACCGGATCCAGTGTGCACGCCGGATCACGGCAGGCAGAGGGACTCTGCCATGTTTGACATAGCAGAGTCGCACTCCGAGATGGTCATGTCCCCGCAAGAAGAACATGAACCATCCACGAAAGCCACCTCAGCGTGCTGAATGCCCAGACACGTGAGGAAGCGATCGTGACCGTCCTGAGGCGCCAGGAAACGACCACACCCAGAAACGCACGGGTGAAAAGACATCTTTAAAAAGACGCGATCACCCGTGTTGCTCTTTTAGAGAAATTGCTCTTTCAGAGAAATGCTCTTTTAGTGCTGAAGCACGCAGGGGAGCTGGCCACCGCACACTCCTAGTGTGGCTGTCAGCAGGAAGATGATCTTTCTCTCCCGGACACCGTGACCACCGCTGCCGCGCCGTAACGCCCGCACTCGCTCGCAGAACACTCTCTTGGAAGGGAGAGCAGTAGCTTTAACCACTACCGCTCGGCTCCGAAGCGAAAGGATAATTGATGCGGTGCATCAGCTGCCTCTTATGCTCACGCTGTGATCAGCGGCAGCTGGATGCAATAATCGCATGCCAATGTCCAATGGCTCGTTTAGTTACACTCGAAGTGGATTGGTCTCTCTGGCGAGATCCCAATTTCGTCGGTCATCCGACGTGACTCGGAGTGACCGACTGAAAGGGGAACAACAATTCACTGGATTTAACCTCTTAAGACACTGCGGCCTCATATGAGGATGTTATATTTTAGTGTATTTCTCTGAGACTCTTCATGCCACAGTTTTAAGTCAGGATGTCCTGTACAGAGCACATTCAGGGCTTTTTAGAGATACCAAATGATTGGATGTTTCAGCATGACCACTCCCTCTCCTTGGTCTTCAAAAATGTCTGAAATTAATTTACTGACACTTTTATGGATATATGATAATATTTTGTAATTATCATTTAAATCTGTCTAATTTTTAAACTGTGTGTCATAAATCAACATCTCAGGAAAATGTTATGGGGTTTCAAAGCAAAATATGACTTTCTGTTATGAAACAGGACGTTGATTTCATACATGTCCTCATATGAGGACAATGGGACTAAAAGCATGTTTATTACACATTTTGGGAGACATAACAAATGAATAGGGAAATAAATTATATATCAATATTCTATGAAATATTATATATTATTATGAAAATCTTGTCAATTATTACTCCCATTATTACACTTCTTTTTTCATTACAAGTTGCCCCAAAAACACATTAATATGCAAATTAGATTTAGTTTATAGATACATTGTATATAATGAGAAAACCCGTTTATGACCATTTTACACACATTTTGCATAAAGATAAGTGGTATGTCGAATCATTCTGTTATAACATAGTTGAGAATCATCTTTATACAAAGTTTGGTAAAAAAAAAAAAAAAAAACTTGAAAACTAAAAATGTATTGGTGATTTAAAAAATCAATAGTTTTTAAATCGCCGAGGTCGAAGTGCTGCGAAGTGCTCTTCCGCCATACATTATAGTTATCATTTTTTATCCGCTTAGAAAATCGCCCCGTTTTATTTTGTGTCACCATACTTACTCGTGTAACTCATGTAACCGTCTTTAAATAGGGAAAACACGGAAGTGTTTGGTAGCTTCTAAATTTATCTCTGTTTGGATCCTAAGGAATGAATGGTACTAAGCTAAATGCTAGCATAGTGGCGCCGCGCGCTAGAGCGATTAAGTGCACGCACTGAGACGGGAGAGGCACGTATCAACTAGTCTAAGTTGAGGGAAAAACATACTGGAATATGGAAAAACGGTGGCGTTTTCCATTAAGATACTAAATCTTGTTTCCTTATAAACTAATCAAAATTGATGTTTTGCTTTAAAAGTCATGCAGCTGAATTAATGCTATTATTAAAACATAATGACAATAATAAACAAGTGACTGTGACAACAAAATGAATCTTAAAAATGTGGGTCACTTATGCCAAATTCAAAAGAAAGAAATCATGTTTTGCATACAGAAAATGAAGCTTCATTATGGATTTTTTTTGGACTGTGATATTATTTCCATGCCATTTAATTGGTATTAACATGCAAAAATAAATAAATAAATTCATTAACAATTAATTAATTAATTAAAATTAATTGCAAAATGTATTTCATAACTGTAAAAAAACAATAACAGAAATCATGGTCGACACAATTTTAAATAAATAAATAAATTAGATTAAATTCACCAAATTCAATCCTCCATAAGTACACACAATAAACAAGTTTCTTGTACAATATAATAAAATATCGCAAAACACACTGCGAAAAATGTTTTCTTATTCAGGACTGTTTGTTTACAAATTTCAAAACATTATTAAATCATTAAGAAAGCAAGACTTTATGTATTTTTATTATATTTAAAAATAAAAAATGATTGATGATTTATTTTTATTTTTTTGCAGTGTATAATGACTGTAAACTATATAAATGATCGTTGTCTCTGTGATTTCCATATTTCATGTCTCTTTCCAAACTCTCTTTCTGCTCATGCAATAAAATTATTACAAATCAAACATGTAAGCAGCATCAAACATGATAATGTACTGTCGTCATAGATAAAGCACCTGAGTGTGTTATATAAGAGCTTCACGTCAGGGTTTATTCAGTGATAATCACTCTGCTACTCCTCACTTATTTCTTGACTCAAACGTGACATTCCTCGTAGTTAGAGAAATGATTGCAACAACAATTAATGTAGTGTCAATCCCAAATGACTGACCAGATGAGATGTGCTCATGTGTCTCATCTTATGCAAGCGTTTCAGATGAGTCAATAAATTGCTCGAGAATATCTTCATATGAGTTGTTCAAACACCATCAATCATTCATCACATCTCAAACACAGCGTATTACCGATGCTCAATGAGCCGCTGTCATTTATTATTTAGCATGTTGGACTTCAGTGCTGCGGTATGGAATGTGTATGGATTTATGATGCTATAGGGAGAATCTGTCAGATAACACACTCTTGACCTGTAAACCCACCCTTGTAAAAGTCATTAAGCATCAGTTTGATCACTGTCAGGCCTGATCACAACAGTCATTCTCTTCACTCATGCTCAGTTTAGCACTCATGTTGTTGAAATAAGCCGTCAGTCAAACAGCAGTGGATCTAAATCACTGATATTTTTATTAAAACACAATGGCAAGTGATGAAGAAATAAATGAGCGACTGAGTGAGGGTCATATTTCCCCCCAATTTTTAATAAAGAAAAAAATATATTTTCCATATAGGAAATAATGCCTCATTAATTGGTTTTTTCTTTATTATTATAATCAGTATTATTTTAGTAACACTGATGTGCTATTATATAGTCTTTGTTAATATGTTATTTTTATATTTTCTGATTTCACTTTAATTTTAAAGTTTTAGTACTTTTGTTGTGTTTTTGTCATTTTTATTATTTGTCATTTTGTTTTTTTAAATACTGTATGTCTATATAATATTTATTATTTGTAATTATATATATATATATATATATATATATATATATATATATATATATGTATATATATATATATATATATTCAATCCTCTATAAGTACACAATGCTTATGGTTGTTCAAAATAAGAAAAAAAAAAAATAGCCCAAAACATATACTATGATATAATAAAAAATATTAGCAATATTTATTCTACCATAGTTTGGGGTGAGTAAGATTTTTATATATTTTTGAAATCATCTAAACTAAAAATACAGTAAAATCAGTGTTATTTACAGTGGGGCAAAAAAGTATTTAGTCAGCCACCAATTGTGCAAGTTCTTCCACTAAAAAAGATGAGAGAGGCCTGTAATTTTCATCATAGGTATACCTCAACTATGAGAGACAAAATGAGAAAAAAAATCCAGAAAATCACATTGTAGGATTTTTAAAGAATTAATTGGTAAATTCCTCGGTAAAATAAGTATTTGGTCACCTACAAACAAGCAAGATTTCTGGCTCTCACAGACCTGTAACTTCTTCTTTAAGAGGCTCCTCTGTCCTCCACTCGTTACCTGTATTAATGGCATCTGTTTGAACTCGTTATCAGTATAAAAGACACCTGTCCACAACCTCAAACAGTCCAACTCCAAACTCCACCATGGCCAAGACCAAAGAGCTGTCAAAGGACACCAGAAACAAAATTGTAGACCTGCACCAGGCTGGGAAGACTGAATCTGCAATAGGTAAGCAGCTTGGTGTGAAGAAATCAACTGTGGGAGCAATTATTAGAAAATGGAAGACATACAAGACCACTGATAATCTCCCTCGATCTGGGGCTCCACGCAAGATCTCACCCCGTGGGGTCAAAATGATCACAAGAACTGTGAGCAAAAATCCCAGAACCACACGGGGGGACCTAGTGAATGACCTGCAGAGAGCTGGGACCAAAGTAACAAAGGCTACCATCAGTAACACACTGCGCTGCCAGGGACTCAAATCCTGCAGTGCCAGACGTGTCCCCCTGCTTAAGCCAGTACATGTCCGGGCCCGACTGAAGTTTGCTAGAGAGCATTTGGATGATCCAGAAGAGGATTGGGAGAATGATGAAACCAAAATAGAACTTTTTGGTAAAAACTCAACTTGTCGTGTTTGGAGGAGAAAGAATGCTGAGTTGCTTCCAAAGAACACCATACCTACTGTGAAGCATGGGGGTGGAAACATCATGCTTTGGGGCTGTTTTTCTGCAAAGGGACCAGGACGACTGATCCGTGTAAACGAAAGAATGAATGGGGCCATGTATCGTGAGATTTTGAGTGAAAACCTCCTTCCATCAGCAAGGTCATTGAAGATGAAACGTGGCTGGGTCTTTCAGCATGACAATGATCCCAAACACACCACCCCGGGCAACGAAGGAGTGGCTTCGTAAGAAGCATTTCAAGGTCCTGGAGTGGCCTAGCCAGTCTCCAGATCTCAACCCCATCGAAAATCTTTGGAGGGAGTTGAAAGTCCGTGTTGCCCAGCGACAGCCCCAAAACATTACTGCTCTAGAGGAGATCTGCATGGAGGAATGGGCCAAAATACCAGCAACAGTGTGTGAAAACCTTGTGAAGACTTACAGAAAACGTTTGTCATTGCCAACAAAGAGTATATAACAAAGTATTGAGATGAAATTTTGTTATTGACCAAATACTTATTTTCCACCATAATTTGCAAATAAATTCTTTAAAAATCCTACAATGTGATTTTCTGGATTTTTTTTTTCTCATTTTGTCTCTCATAGTTGAGGTATACCTATGATGAAAATTACAGGCCTCTCTCATCTTTTTAAGTGGGAGAACTTGCACAATTGGTGGCTGACTAAATACTTTTTTGCCCCACTGTAAATATTTTTAATATTTAATATGGTTAAAATATAACCTGGATTAATGAATGCTGTAAAAACTGTTATGTAATGATACCTAATGCATAAATATTAACAAACCGAATGTTATTGCAAAGCATTGCTGATATATGAAACTTAAAAGTTGCATTTATTTGGTCAAAAATACAGTACAAGCAGTGAAATATTATTGTGATTTCAAACAGCTGTTTTCTATGTGAATACCTGTTAAACTGTAATTGATTTCTGTGATCAAAGCTGAATTTTCAGCATCATTACTCCAGTCTTCAGTGTCACATGATCCTTCAGAAATCATTCTAATATGCTGATTTGCTGCTCAAGAAACATTTCTGATTATTATCAATGTTGAAAACAGTTGTGCTACACAATATTTTTGTGGAAACTGTGATACATTTTATTTTTCAAGATTCACTGATCAATAGAAAGTTCAGAAGAACAGCATTTATTTGAAATAGAAATCTTTTGTAACATTATAAATGTCTTTACAGTCACTTTTGATCAATTTAATGCATCATACAGACAGAACTTTTCTCTGTGTGTGAGTGAGAATGAGAGTGAGAGTGAGAGTGTGTGGATATGGGAGGAGATGTCAGTGCTAAAGGTCAGCATGTGCATGTTGGAGTAAGTATTTATTGACATCTCCAGCCATCACTCCATCTCTTCTCTTCTCACCCCTCTCTGTGGACAAACCCAATGCAGCAGACATGAAGCTGAAGCTGAAGCTCCCGAACCCGGGTCTGGAGGATCGGATCCCATCTCACTCCGAGCTGGAGAAGCTGGAGCTGGAGGAGGCTGGAGAGCGGCCGCAGTGGGACAACAAAGCCCAGTACATGCTGACCTGCGTGGGCTTCTGTGTGGGGCTGGGGAACGTCTGGAGATTCCCGTACCTCTGCCAGAGCCACGGAGGAGGTGAGCTGAGAAACAACACAACACAGTCACACTCACAACATCAGACCGACAGTCTGCATCTGCAGGATCTTACGCATTTTAGTGCATTTAAAATATTTGTGCACTTGGATAAAACAAAGTTTTAACATAAACCAATAAATGTGATGCATATTTGCCAGTTATACATAAAAGAAATGTACGATTTCTGCACTCAAAATCCATGCCAATGTAGTATGCATTTATACGAATTGCTTAGAATCTGCTCAAAATGGTAAAGTGGGCAATATTCAATTAGCTCAAATGTATGAGATCGAAACAAACTGGATTTATTGATGATAAATATATATAAACCTGGTTATTGTATATTTAAAACACATTCAGTTTATTAGTAATATTACAGAAATCTGTTTCATTTATGTATGACTGACAAATATGCATCACATTAATTTATTATTTTTTTATGCAATTCAAATACACTTATCTTAAATTTATCAACATCATTCACTAACAAACCTACATGATTTCTCTTATCAATGCAACCTAACAAATGTCTGTCTATCACTAATATAAAGTGTGTTTGTGCATCTTTATTTACTATAAATGACACTTGATTTGATGTAGATCTAATATAATGACATTCAGAAATTTATAAGTGTCAATAAAGTGTTTTATTTTATTTCACTCATTTAGAAGCAGTGCATTCAAATATTTTGTAGGGTTTTTTTTGTTTTGTTTTGTTTTGTTTTGTTTTTTGTTTTGTTTTTTTGGAGAATGTAAATTTTGGAAACATATCTGTGTATTTAAAGTGATTTGTCCAAAACTGTTTCTGAGAATAATCAAATTGTACAACCAATTAATGCCACTGTGTTTTAAGATTGAAGACAAAAGTGATTGTAATTCTGTGTTATTTTCATACGCATGTGATACAACCACAGAAAGATCACTATAAACTCCCTCATAAAACCCCAAACAGTCTTATAATGGGCTGAAAGCAGCCACTTAAAACGATTATAGTTAAACATTAATTCAACATCAGCAGAGCAACAGACGCTTCCACTGTAAATGAAGCCGAGATTTACTATGCTATTAAAACGGGATGGAAGTTTCCATTCAGAAGATGTACGATTTTTATGGTGTGGGTCAAACTGACCCTAATTGGATTCGATACAATTAACAAGAAAAAAAGAAGAAGAAAAAAAAAGAAAATCACACTGCAGTATAAAAATAACTTAAAAGGAGTAAAACTTTAACATTGATATTTCCCAAACATGAGAACATGAATTTAAAAAAAAAAAAACTAAATTCTTAAAAAAGGTGTTTTCCAATTTTCACTCAGAGATGGCTAGTAAATTTGACAAATAATTAAAAAGAAACAGCAAGTAAATGTAATTGTCAAATTGTAAATTTTGTAGTATTTTATTCTTGAACACACTCCAACTTTGAAAAATATGTATATATTTAACAGTGCTTATAACAGAAATATTTTTTTTCATTAATTATTAATATTATGAACAGCATTTTAGGTACTTTTTAACATTAAAAAAAAAAAAACATTTTAAAAAAGTGTAGAGAAGCACTTTTTTCAAGCGCTTTGCTGAAGCTCAAGAAGAGCCAACATCATGGGTTCTGTTCCCTTTATATGCATGAACTTAAGTGTAAATACCCTCAGAGGGTAGCTGAGAAACTGACACAACAAAAATCCCTGCAAACATCATAATTGTAATTTTGTACACACATTCCAGCGTATAAATTTTGCAAGCATGTCCATGACCCTAAATGAGAAAAAGTCACAAATACAAAGAAAACATTAACATTAAAAACATTACAGAAAAACATCATAGGTTAACGAGTATTTCTGGCAACTCACATATCAATGAGGAACAAAATATAAGGACTGGAATTTCAGAAGAGATCTCAACAATGTCTCAAACTGTGCTCAGATTTTCATAGAAACTAAAGTCTGCGATTAAAAGTCAGATTTTAACATGATATCAAATATTTCTCATCAAATGATCTGAGGTGCTCCACATTCATTTTATATCTACTTTCATTTCTCCTGAGGATTTGTTAGGAGAATCATCTGACACATCAATGAAACAAAGTAACTGCGAAATCTGAGCTATGAAAGAGCAACATCTGAGTATTCGCATATTCCACAAGAACAGTTTCATAAAGATCCTACGTGAAGTGACAGAGCACTTTCTTCAGAGGAGTAAATGTGCATCAGGTGTATACCGCTCGTTTTCCTAAAGCACCCTCTCACCTTCAACTTCACCTCAGGCTATCATCATGTGGACTTTCGAAGCTTTGGGCTGATAAGTGGCCACATGCAGAGAGTCAAACACTCAGATAAAGAAGCTGATATATGCTGACATCCCTTTGTTTCCAAAACAGCTGTTATAGTATGACACTGCAAAACATTGCGGAAAACAATTCTGAATGATTAAGAGCACTTACATGTACAGTATATTATTATCTACACAATAATGAATGCAATATAACACCATGGACAGAAAATTAAATTAGGTTCTAGAGTTTGATTTGATGTCACAATTTAATGGTTTAAAATGTTTTAAAACGGTTGTAAAATGATTTAAAATCAAATGTTATATAAATCAATGTGAATGATATATAAACAAATCCGTCATTAAAAACATTCAGAATATAAATAGGAATAAAACTGCTAAGTGTGGTGTATGTAAGTGCTGCTGAAGTGGAAAAACAAACTCTGTAAGGAAATGTATTGTAATATAAATCTACAGATGCAAATAGATAAAGTGCAATAATAAAACCAGGCAAAACCCACTCAGTAAAAACCTTCAGTAAAAAGCCCTCATTAAAAACCTTCACAATACAGAGAGGAATAAAACTGTAAAGTTTGGTGTATGTAAGTGCTGCTGAAGTGAAGAAACAAACTCTTTAAGGAAATGTATTGTAACGTAAATCTACAGATTCAAACAGATAAAGTGCAATAATAAAACCAGGCAAATGATGTATGAAAAAAACCCTCATTAAAAACCTTCAGAATAAAGATGGAAATAAAACTGTAAGTTTTAGTGTATGCAAGCGCTGCTGAAGTGGAGGAAAAACTCATTTTGAGAAAATGGCCTTTTAAGATATTGTAATTGAAATCGTCTCGGTTACGTATGTAACCCTCGTTCCCTGAAGGAGGGAACGGAGACGTCACGTCGGATGACCGACGAAATTGGGATCTCGCCAGAGAGACCAATCCACTTCGAGTGTAACTAAACGAGCCAATGGACATTGGCATGCGATTATTGCATCCAGCTGCCGCTGATCACAGCGTGAGCATAAGAGGCAGCTGATGCACCGCATCAATTATGTTTTCGCTGAGGAGCCGAGCCGGCGACCCGGCAGCTCAGCGGTGGTACAGCGACTGTGGCGACGGGACGTGACGTCTCCGTTCCCTCCTTCAGGGAACGAGGGTTACATACGTAACCAAGACGTTCCCCTTTCAGTCGGTCACTCCGAGTCACGTCGGATGACCGACGAAATTGGGATCCCTACCAAAGCGCCACAGGAGCTGCCCCTTCCAGTGCCCTGTGTAGGGCTCCTGACCCTTCCTATAAGGCAGACGATAGGACCGGGCTCTACACAGAGAAGGTCAACTACTGGTGTTCCTTGAGCAACCCAAACAGTAGGACTAGGATAACACTGGGAAGCGTGCCCTTCCACTTGGAAGAGGCACACTGCGGAGTCACCTCCTCCCAAAGGGGGTTTAAGTGACATTCAAACATGTGAAGTAACCCAGAGGGCCCTTTTGCACATGGAAGTCTCTGAGATGGCTCAGGCTGCATCTTTAGAGATGGCAGAACGTGGTCCGCCAGGGGAAACACGGCTCCAATAAGAATACCGTGGAATACACATATGGGATCCCGACAGGGTCTCTCATATGGGCACTAGCCTCGCACCAGATTTCAAGAATTCATTGGCTGAAGGCCTGGCGCCGGACGCTCCGCCGTGTCCGGACGCCGGAGTGCTGGAGGACTCAACAGGGTTTGCCTGGTTAAGGAACTCTCTGGAGAATTTAGGCGTAAGGACGCCGCAAGCCGACTCTGAGCCGGCCCTCTCAGTGCCACTACCCGTTTGAGGTGAGAACACAGGAGGAAACCGGTTCGACACGTAGGCTATAAAACCTAGCGAACATGTTGGGAGTCGCCCAACCCGCAGTTCTACAGATGTCTGCTAGCGAGGCACCACGAGCCAGCGCCCAGGACGATGCGACACCCCTAGTGGAGTGAGCACGCAACCTGAGCGGGCAGGGCACACCTTGTGCTTCATAGGCCAAGGTGATGGCATCCACTATCCAGTGGGCCATCCTCTGCTTGGAGACAGCCTTCCCCTTCTGCTGTCCTCCGAAACAGACAAAGAGCTGTTCTGAGGTCCTGAAGCTCTGAGTTCTATCCACGTACTGACGCAGTGCGCGTACAGGACAGAGCAAAGCTAGGGCTGGGTCTGCCTCCTCCAAGGGCAGCGCTTGCAGGCTCACTACCTGGTCCCTGAAGGGCGTGGTAGGAACCTTGGGCACATAGCCGGGCCGGGGCCTCAGTGTTGCACTGGAGTCAGCCGGCCCAAACTCAAGGCACGACTCGTCGACCGAAAATGCCTGCAGGTCCCCCACCCTCTTGATTGAGGCCAATGCAGTCAGGAGTAGGGTTTTCATAGAAAGAAACTTCAACTCGACTGACTGCAATGGCTCAAAGGGGGCAGTTTGTAGGGCTCTTAGCACCAAAGCCAAATCCCAAGAGGGAAGGGAGGGAGGCCTCGGAGGATTTAACCTCCTGGCCCCCCTAAGAAACCTGACGACCAGATCGTGCTTCCCCACCGACCTCCCCTCTATGGGGTCGTGGTGGGCAGAAATAGCAGCAACATATACCTTAAGGGTGGAGGGGGACAGCCTACGCTCCAACCCTTGTTGCAAAAAGGAAAGCACGGCTCTGATCGAACATCTCCGGGGGTCCTCCTGGTAAGAGGAACACCATTCGACGAACAGGTTCCACTTCAGCGCATAGGCCCGTCTTGTGGACGGTGCTCGTGCTGAAGCGATAGTGAGCGCTACCTCCTGGGGCAGGTCACCTAGAACCTCCGCGTCCCGTCCAGGGACCACACATGAAGTTTCCACAAGTCTGGACGCGGGTGCCAGAGGGTGCCCCGTCTCTGAGAAAGCAGATCCTTCCTCAGAGGAATCGGCCAGGGAGGGGCTGTTGCGAGGAGCATGAGTTCCGGGAACCAGGTCCTGTTGGGCCAATATGGAGCCACTAACAGGACCTGCTCCTCGTCCTCCCTGATCTTGCACAATGTCTGTGCTAGCAGGCTCACTGGGGGAAACGCATACTTGCGCAAGCCCTGGGGCCAGCTGTGTGCCAGTGCATCCGTGCCGAGCGTTGCCTCGGACAGGGAGTAGAACCACTGGCAGTGGGTGGTTTCTGGAGATGCAAACAGGTCTACCTGAGCAACTCCGAACCGACTCCAAATCAGCTGGACCGCCTGGGGATGGAGTCTCCACTCCCCAGGAAGTGCCGCTCGAGACAGCTCGTCGGCCGCCTGATTGAACACTCCTGGGATGTGGATGGCACGAAGGGACCTCAGATGCTTCTGACTCCAGAGGAGGAGGTGGCGGGCGAGTTGCGACATGCGACGGGAGCGCAAACCGCCTTGCCGGTTGATATAGGCAACGGTCGCAGTGTTGTCCGTACGGACCAGAACGTCCCTGCCCCAAAGGCGCCCTCTGAGGCGGCACAGGGCAAGGCGTACTGCCAGCAACTCGAGGCAATTGATATGCCAACGCAGAAGGGGGCCCGTCCAAACCCCTGATACTGCGTGCCCGTTGTACGTGGCACCCCAGCCGGTGGCCGAGGCATCCGTGAATACCACAGCATGCCTGGATACCTGCTCCAGGGGCACTCCTGCCCGAAGGAACGAAGGATCTGACCACGGGCTGAAGGTCTTGCGGCAGGCCGGTGTAATCTGAACCCGGTGAGTACCGCGTTTCCACGCCCACCTCGGGATTCGACCATGGAGCCAGTGCTGAAGCGGTCTCATATGGAGCAGACCGAGCGGAACTATGGCCGCAGCTGCAGCCATATGCCCCAGGAGCCTCTGAAAGAGTTTCAGTGGGACCGCTGTCCTGCCTGATAAAGTCTTGAGGCAGTTCAGCACCGACTGAGCACGTTCCTGGGTGAGGCGTGCTGTCTGGTTGACCGAATCCAACTCCATGCCGAGAAAAGAGATCCTCTGCACTGGCACGAGTTGCTCTTTTCCCAATTGACCCGAAGGCCCAACTGGCTGAGGTGCCTGAGCACCAGGTCCCTGTGTGCGCACAACAGCTCTCGAGACTGTGCAAGTATGAGCCAGTCGTAGAGGTAGTTGAGAATGCGCACACCCCGTTCTCTCAGGGGAACAAGGGGCCGCCTCTGCGACTTTGGTGAAGACACGAGGCGAAAAGGGACAGCCGGAAGGGCAGGACCTTGTACTGATATGCCCGACCGTCGAACGCGAATCGCAGGAATGGCCTGTGTCGCGGGAGAATCGAAACATGAAAGTACGCGTCCTTCAGGTCGATTGCTGCAAACCAATCTAGGGGACGGACGCATCCAAGAATGCGTTTCTGCGTCAACATCTTGAACGGCATCTTGTGAAGTGCACGGTTCAAAACTCGCAGATCCAAGATCGGTCGTAACCCACCGCTTTTCTTGGGCACAATGAAGTAAGGGCTGTAAAACCCCGACCTCATATCGGCTGGAGGGACCGGCTCTATTGCATCCTTCGCCAGTAGGACTGCAATCTCCGCGAGCAAGACAGGGGCATCGACGGCTTTGACTGAAGTGAACCGGATGCCCCTGAACTTGGGGGGGACGCCGGGCGAACTGAATCGCATAGCCGAGTCTGATGGTCCGCAGGAGCCACCGGGACGGGCTGGGGAGCGCTAACCAGGCTCCGAGAGACCGCACCAGCGGGGCCAACGGGCCCACCGACATGCCCCCGGTGGGGCAGCGAGGTGGAACACAGGGACCGGCCCCAGGGCCTGTGACGGCCTGGCCTGTGACGGCAGGGGGCGGGGTCTGGGTGTGTAGTGTAGCACTCACCTGATTTCTCCTCGCGTGGGAGGAGACACAGGAACCCGGCTTGAGGCTTGTGACAGCCCAGCGTTTGACGACTTGAAGCGGGGACTGGAGTGCTACTGCCCTTACCTGGTTCCACGAATGGGCAGGAGGGGTGCTCTTGGGCAACCACCCGCTGCCTGCTGGCGAGAGAGGAGGAGGGAAGTGACCCTGTGATGCACGGATCACCACTCTCCTCCTCTTGAGACCCGGAGATTGAGGAGACCGCTCTTTACTGATGTTTTGGGTACCGCTGGCTGCTGGGCCAGCGGCGGAACAAAATGAACAAAAGATACTCCACCCGGCCCTCCTCCGGGGGAGGGAGTGGTGCAGTCACCATCTCCCGATGAGCAGTCTCCTCCATCTCTGGGTCGACCGTCCCAGGGCCTCTTGCACTTGCGCTTGCCGCCAGGTTTGGCGGGGGCCTGGACGGGCTGGGCGTCCTGCCTGCGACCGGCTCCACGACGCTGCCTGGTGAAAGGCTGCTGCGGCTGCGCGGGAGCGGGGGCGGCCGCAGGGGGGCGCCCACGGCGACGAGCAGGCTGAGTGGCTGCAGCCGGAGTGAAAGCAGCAGGTTTCCTCCGGCGCATGATGTGTTTGCCTCAGTCTGCTTCTGGGCTGCCGAGAACTGCTGGGCAAAGCTCTCGACAGCGTCGCCGAAAGGGCCGGTCTGTGACACGGGAGCATTCAGGAACTGTACCTTCTCCTGCTCCTTCATGTCATCGAGACACAGCCAGAGATGGCGCTCCTGGACATCGCACGACCCAGAGACTGTGCGGTCACCTTCGTCGCTCGTAGCGCGAGGTCCGTCGCAGCACGCAGCTCATGTAGAACCGCCAGGTCGTGACCACCCTCGTGCAGGTCTTTCAGTGCTTTGGCCTGGTGGACCTGCAGCAACGCCATAGCGTGGAGGGCGGAAGCCGCCTCCCCACAGGCTCTATAAGCACTGCCAGTTAGACCTGACGAATACTTAGAGGCCCGTGAGGGGAGACACGGATCACCCCGCAGGGTGGAAGCGGCTGTTGGACACAGTTGCATGCCCACAGACCGTTCCACCGAGGGGATGCCTGCATACCCCAAAGCGGCTCCACCATCGAGGGTGGTGAGAGCGGAAGAACTACAAGATGTGTTTCGGGCAGTGAAAGGTGCCCTCCACAATCTTGTCAGCTCCTCATGCACTTCCGGAAAGAATGGCACCGGAGGGGGGCGCTGAGAACCAGCGCCACCCCCACCGAGGAACCACTCGCCCAGCCTCGAAGGATCGGGACACGGTGGCTTTTTAGGATTCCACACGAGCCCGACATTCTCGGCGGCCCGGGAAAGCATAGCCGTCATCTCTGGGTCTGGCACGGACAACGCTACCACACCCGAAGGGGGCAACGCAGCCGGGTCGTCATCCCCGGAGAGAGAGGGCCCGCCCTCCGATGCGGTGATCGACATCTGGTCGTCAGAGGGGGCACCGAAGGAAACGCGTGGCCAGCGCGCTCCTACGGCAGCTCCACCGGCTGCGGAGTGCTTGAGGGGTGAGGAGCTCCACTTGGGGAAGCCCTCACCGTAATCCTCAATCACCTCTAACTCCACCGGATCCAGTGTGCACGCCGGATCACGGCAGGCAGAGGGACTCTGCCATGTTTGACATAGCAGAGTCGCACTCCGAGATGGTCATGTCCCCGCAAGAAGAACATGAACCATCCACGAAAGCCACCTCAGCGTGCTGAATGCCCAGACACGTGAGGAAGCGATCGTGACCGTCCTGAGGCGCCAGGAAACGACCACACCCAGAAACGCACGGGTGAAAAGACATCTTTAAAAAGACGCGATCACCCGTGTTGCTCTTTTAGAGAAATTGCTCTTTCAGAGAAATGCTCTTTTAGTGCTGAAGCACGCAGGGGAGCTGGCCACCGCACACTCCTAGTGTGGCTGTCAGCAGGAAGACGATCTTTCTCTCCCGGACACCGTGACCACCGCTGCCGCGCCGTAACGCCCGCACTCGCTCGCAGAACACTCTCTTGGAAGGGAGAGCAGTAGCTTTAACCACTACCGCTCGGCTCCGAAGCGAAAGGATAATTGATGCGGTGCATCAGCTGCCTCTTATGCTCACGCTGTGATCAGCGGCAGCTGGATGCAATAATCGCATGCCAATGTCCATTGGCTCGTTTAGTTACACTCGAAGTGGATTGGTCTCTCTGGCGAGATCCCAATTTCGTCGGTCATCCGACGTGACTCGGAGTGACCGACTGAAAGGGGAACTACAGACGTAAATAGATATAAGTGCAATAATAAAACCAGCGAATGACATATGAACAAACCCCACAGTAAAAACTTTCAGAAAATAGACAGGAATAAAACTGTAAAGTTTGGTGTATGTAAGTGCTGCTGAAGTGGAGAAACAAACTCTTTAAAGAAATTTTTTGTAATTGAAATCCACAAACGCAAATAGATTAAGTACAATAATAAAACCAGCGAATGAAATATAAACAAACCCCACAGTAAAAACCTTCAGAACTCTGATAAGTATAAAACTGTAAGTTTTGGTGCAAGTAAGTGCTGCTGAAGTGCAAGAGAAAAAAAAAACAATCTTGAGGAAACGGCTTTTAAAGATGTATTGTAATTTAAATCTACAGACACAAACAGATGCTGCTGCACAATTACAGTATTTTTGCTATCTATATTCAAACTGTAGAACAACTATTGACTCGTTTGTAACTATTTTTATTCCTCAGGAGGATCTTTAAGAGAAAAATTTAAGACATCGATGTTTTAAAACTATTTAAAATGCTGTTTTAATTATAATCGTGTGCTGTAAAAATTAATAAACAAGAGTTCATGTTGCTGAAAATAAATGATCTCACCCTTTTTCAGGAGCGTTTATGATCCCGTTCCTGATTCTTCTGGTTCTGGAGGGAGTCCCGCTGCTTCATCTGGAGTTTGCCATCGGACAGAGACTCAGAAAAGGCAGCGTCGGTGTCTGGAGATCCATCAACCCGTATTTAGTTGGAGTAGGTGGGTATTAAGGCAAAACACAGGAAAATAAATAGATATAGATCTCACCATACTTGCCCAAGTACCATTATCATATATCATAATACATTTATTTTGTATTACAAGTTTTCTGAAATACTATGTTCAAAATTACAAATGAGGCAGTATCTAAATAAATATGTACTAATTTGCATACATTACCAGAACAAAATCCGTATAATTTTGATGTATAAGTTTGATGTTTTTGAGCTTTTCCGGAGGGGCTTTTGGATTTCTCTATTTTATCACTCCATAAATCAGAAAAACTTTTTAGAAATTTTTAGGAATTAAATTTTTAATTGTTTTTAGGAATAAAAAGTTGAACAAATCATTGTGAATGAAATATGAACAAACCCCTCAGTAAAAATCTTCAGAATAGACAGGAATAAACTTGCTAAGTTTGGTGTATGTAAGAGCTGCTGAAGAGAAACAAACTCACAGCCTTAAGAGATATGTACTCTAATTTGAAATCTACAGACACTAACAGATAAAGTTCATTAATAAAACCAAGCGAATGATGTATGAACAAACCCCTCAGTAAAAACCTTCAGAATACAGACAAGAATAAAACTAAGTGGAATATAAACTAAAGTGGAGAAACAAACTTTTGAAGATTTGTAAGTCAAGTCAAGTCAAGTCACCTTTATTTATATAGCGCTTTTAACAATACAGATTGTGTCAAAGCACTTAACAGTATCAAATTGGAGGATAGAGTGTCAGTAATGTATAATAATAAGATTAAACACTCAATTTTCAGTTAAAGGCATTTCATTATTGAATTCAGAGATGTCATTGTCTAGCTCAGTTTAGTTTAAATAGTATATATGAAATCAAATTGACGATAATCGTTAGAAATTAAGTGTCCCCAACTGAGCAAGCCAGAGGCGACAGCGGCAAGGAACGAAAACTCCCTCTGTGACAGAATGGAGAAAAAAAACCTTGGGAGAAACCAGGCTCAGTCGGGGGGGGCAGTTCTCCTCTGGCCAGGATATTATTATTTATGTATACTTATTTTTGTAAGTATTAGAAGTCTACATATGTGAATAGATAAAGTGAAATAAAATAAACACTTAAATGTGTATATTGGATGTTTTCTTTCCACTAGTCTGAAGAAGACATGTTATTAAAGCAAACTAGACAAAAATCTCAAAATTGACCATTGCATGAAAAAAAACCCCAATGGATTTTACTAAAACCTGATCCCAGTAAAACAGTAATACATCCGAGACCTCCAGTATTAAAACTCTGTATAATGTATCAGCTTCAGTCTCTCTGCTGATTATGATGCATGATGTGACTGAAAGTGCTTCTCACTCACAGGAATCGCCTCCATGCTGGTGTCCTTCATGGTGGGGATGTACTATAACACCATCATCGCCTGGGTCATGTGGTACTTCTTCAACTCGTTTCAGGACCCTTTACCCTGGAGTCAGTGTCCCATCAATGAAAACCGGACAGGTACAGACCAACAGGATTCATGTCAATTCATCGTGACGTTACTTCATGTGGCTCTTTAGTTACCTGACTACACACAAAACAAACAAACAAACAAACAAATCTTTAAATTAAAAGTAAAAAATGGCAAAAAATGCCTTTCTTATTCAGTATTTTTATCTTGTTTTCCAGTACAAATATCTAAACATTCTTAAATCAACTCACTTTTACATTAGAAGCACAGTTACTGTTACTGTTTTTTTTTTTTTTAAATAAGACTTATCTTAAGTCTATGCTTAAAACAAGAAAAATATCTGCCAATATGGCAAGAAAAATAAACTTAATTCAATGGGAAAACAAGCATTTTTGGCAATTTTTTTTGTTTTTTTTTTGTTTTAAGCATAAACACTTTATTTTGATCCATTTTTTAGAAAACAAGACTTACTTAATAGTCATTATAAGACTTGGCCATTTTTCTTTTCAGATAAATGTATCTTGATTTAAATTTTTTGTTTTGTTTTTATTTGTAATGGAAAACAAGACAAAACTACTGAATAAGACTATCTTTTTATTAGGTTTATGCAAACTGCATGAACTTAGTGTAAAATCTATTAGTGTAAACATGCTTATGTAATAAAACAAATCATTGTGTTTTTGCCTTTTCCTTTTTCTTACTGTTATTTATTTTATATTTTATTTTTTAAACTGTGTGTAAATGTCTGTAATTTAAATGTTATCAATGCTTTCCCAATGTAAAGCCATTTATCATGCCAATAAAGCTAAATGAGTCCTGATTAAATAACTGGAGTGCATAAAGACGACAAATGTACAAATCCAGGTGTACTTACGCATTGGTCGTGTGTGTCTGTAAACAGGGTTTGTGTCTGAATGCGAGCGCAGTTCTCCGGTGGATTATTTCTGGTACAGAAAGACGCTGAACACCACGCCTGTGATCGAGGACTCTGGAGGTCTCCAGTGGTGGATCGTCTTGTGTCTGTTCTGTGCCTGGACTTTGCTGTGGGTTTGCTGTCTGAGGGGCATCGAGACCACCGGGAAGGTACATCTCCATCACGTTTACACTTTTTCCTGAGCTTGTCTCTGTCCCTCTGAGTTAAAGGGACAGTTCACCCATAAATTTTCATTCATTCCTCTTTCATGTTGTTCTAAACTTGCATGACTTTCTTTTTTTGTGTGTGTTTTGGATAAAATTAAAGGTTTGGAATGATATAATCCTGAGTTTTATAATGTTCCGGGTCAATCTGACCTGAAGTTTAGAGTTGTCCAAAACAGTGGTTGACCTAGGATTGTTTTTCTTGAAATGTTTTTCTTCAAATGCCTGCAAAATTTCAATATTCTGAGATGTTGTGGGAAGTGCATATGAAATTTCAATTATGTTTGTTTCAATTATGAGTCAATTTGACCCACAAATTTAATGGCAGTTGCAAACACCCAAAATATCTTAAAACAATTATACTATTACTAAACTACTACCCTCTTTATTTCTGCATTTGGCCGATGCTTTTATTCAAAGAAATGTAGTTTTATCAGTTCATGCATGTTAATTTTATGGACAATGAACTTGATCTTGCCAGTGCTAGTGCCATGATCTACTGTTTAAGCTTCAGGAAAGCACAAAAATAAAATAAAATAAAAACATAAAAATACATTAAAAAAATAAATAAATAAAAACTTTAAAATAAAAAATAATACAGAATTTATAATCTGTGAAAAAGAAATGTTTAAAATACTTATTATATACTTATTAAAATAGTTGTTACTTTTAAAATCATATGTTCTCATGTTTACTTTTTGTAATGTGTGAGAAGGATTAATTTTAAGGGTTAAGTGAACTATATTGAATCCAATTAAGGTTAATTTGACTTACAATGTAAAAAAAAAAAAAAAAAAAAAAAATGGAATAAAAAAAATGCAATGTTCCTCACTTTTTTTTTTACTGCTCCAAAACAGGTGCAGACCCTCATCTGTCAATCAGTGACATCAAATCTGTCATAAAAGACAGTTATTTATAAGAGAAGTGACGTAGCAGCATGTCCACAAGCAGCTGCGTTAATAACCTCATAAATATATAAGAACATTAACCCAGGGTTAACAATGTGAAATCTCAAAACCTGCCTACCTCAAATGAATTACTAACCCTCAGTAACGTATGAGCAGTGCATCACATGGAACGAGATAACCCAAGGCCAGATATCTGGGTGTGGTTGTTCTGGTTAAGCATTAGCTAGTGCACAGACTGACGTTATGGTTAAAAACAGCCTGGTAGTTTTGGCCAAGACAAGATAAAACTCATAAAACTGATAATTGGAGGAAACCGATACAATCTCTGCTTATGTTTTACACTATTATATAAAGAGCACAAAGGGCAGCGAGATTCGGGCCGCTGTAAAGATATCACAGCGACTAATGGCTGTAATGGCATCACTGATAACAGACACTTTTCTGGTAAATTATAGGATGCAACTGTAAGAACAGGAAAGGAAATTTCCAGCTCTCATTTCATCCCAAAATCAAAAGAAAATATGAAATTACAGTTTGCATGAAGAAAGTGAAGTCTGCTCTTAAAACCATTCAGATTTGTTGCATTGTGACATTGTTTTCATGACACTGAAACACATTTACCACCAAACTCTTATACAACAGTTCCTAAACAACAGTAAGTTTTTGTTTTTTTTATCTGCATTTCTCAATCTTTCTTGCTGTCTAATCTAGTTGATTAATAAACCTGCCATTGTACATTATGACTATTGTTGGCTAAATTGTTTTGCTTTGATTAATTGCTTTTGTAACTGAATACATATTAAAACAGCATTATATATATAATATATTATAGATATTTTGATATTTGCATTTAATAGTATATTTTTATTATTGTATGAAATTTGGTAAATTAATTTCAGATAAATACATAAGAATATTTTTCAACATATATAATTATTACATAATATAAACACGTTGTATACTACACATATACATATATAAATATACAGTATGTGAGTGTCACACTTCTCATGGGAGCAAGGAGCGAGGAGACGAGGAATACTTCAAAAACACAGTCTTTAATAGTCCAAACACGTAGGAGACACAGGAACACATGGAAAGACGTTTAAATGACGTTTAAGGACCGACAAACATGAACTGAATGGACTGGCTTTTAAGGACAGGACAATCAGGGGAGGAAGACGAGACACACCTGAAATCAAATTAACAATTAACACGAGGGAGAAACACACACAAACAGGTCCATAGTCCTGACATAACGCCCCCTCCCGGAAGGTGCGTCCTTGCACCGTAGTAACATCAAAAGGGGAGGGGCGGGCGGGAACTAAGGAGGAGGCTCAGGCAGAGGACGAACCCCTGGGAGGGGGCCGGCTGACAGACACCAGGGAGGCGAAGAAGGAGGGCGGAGCCAGGGAAGAGACAGGAGGGATCCGGAGCAGGAGGAGTCCAGCAGGACCCAGGCCACATCCATGATGCCGACCCACGGTGGAGCCGACGGAGGGAGGAGCCATGGAGGAGGAATGGCCGCCGACTCCAGGAGGCCGACCAACGGTGGCAGAGCAGGTGGTGGAGGAGCCTGAGGCGGAAACGGAGAGCCAACAAGCCAGGGGGATGCCGAGGATCCAGAGGGCCAGGGTGGAGCCGAGGGCTCTGACGACCGAGGCGGAGATGGAGCTCCGGAGATCCGCGGCGGAGCCGGAGCGACTGAGGACCAAGGTGGAGCTGGCGGGAGGAAGGAGCCCAACGGAGCCGGTGGGGCGGAGCGACGAGGTGTAGCCGTAGGAGCGGAGTCCTGAAGCGATGGCGGGTCGACGCCCGACCAAGGCGGAGCCGGAGGGACGAGGGAGCCCGGTGGAGCTGGTGGATCGATGGATGATGGTGGAGGCGAGGGAGCTAGGAGCCGAGGTGGAGCCGTTGGGTCCACGGGCCGAGGCGGAGTCTGGAGGTGGAGGTGAGGGGTTCTCCAGCCACGGCGATGGAGGATGGCAGACCCGCGGAGCTCGCACCGCATTGATAGAGGGCTGAGGGCGAGCAGAGGGGCTGCCAGACGACAGCGGTGGAGGAGGCAGGAGCGGGTGGGAGGGTGGGAGGGTGGGCATTTACGAGGAGCGGGCACTGGAGGGCGCTCTGGAGGCTCAGGCTCTGGAGGACGGTTTCAGGGAGCGAGCACTGGAGTGCACTTCTGAGGAGCAGGCACTGGAGGGTGCTCTGGAGGCACGGTCTCTGGAGGATGGTTTCGGGGAGCGGGCACTGGGGGGCGCTCTGGAGGCGCGGGTTCTGGAGGACGCTTTCGGGGAGCGGGCACTGGAGGGCGCTCTGGAGGAGCGGAGCTGGACGGGACCAGCGGAGACGAAGGAGGACTGGACGGGACCAGCCAGGACGAAGGAGAGAAGAGAGAGGGAAAATCGACCTCCAGATCCGCTTCCCAATCGATTAGATCCCCCTCCAAGTCCAGCAGTCCCAGATGTGTAATCAGCTCACCCTCAGCCACGGCGCAGGGGGCTCCACTCCACTCCGCGCTCACACCGTCCATGGCTGGCTCCCTCGTGGTGGGCACTGTCGCCGGCTCTCACACCTGGTCTGACAGGTGGGGCTCAACGTCCGGGGCGATCCGTTGCTCAGTTGCTTGGCTTGGCGCTGGCTTGTCGATCGCAGCGGGAAATGGCTCTCCGTCATCGGTGGGCTTGGGCTGGTGCTCCGCACCGCGGGGAGTTGGTGGGCTGGGCTCTGGGTCAGGAGTGGATCTGGCGAGAGTCCACTCCACGAAGGTGGCGAATTCCTCTCGAGGACCATCTTCGGACGACAGCGCTCTGCACGCGGTGTTCAAGCTTGCATCATAGAATGAACAGAGCATGTCGTCCGGATAGCTGGTGGCGTTAGCTAAACACAGGAACAGTGTTGTATGGTCCTCGAGAGATCGGTTCCCCTGCTCCAACAGGAGGAGGAGGAATTCGGGCCGGACGAAGGGATCCATGGGGACAACACAACGGAAACTAAAACACTGATAGAAAACGGGAAACAAAACGGAGGGTAAAACACGGAGGTTACTGTTGTGGTCGGTCCTTCTGTCACGCTTCTTGGGGGAACAAGGAGCGAGGAGTACTTCAAAAACACAGTCTTTAATAGTCCAAACACGTAGGAGACACAGGAACACATGGAAAGACGTTTAAATGACGTTTAAGGACCGACAAACATGAACTGAATGGACTGGCTTTTAAGGACAGGACAATCAGGGGAGGAAGACGAGACACACCTGGAATCAAATTAACAATTAACACGAGGGAGAAACACACACTAACAGTTCCATAGTCCTGACAATGAGTGTGTGTGTGTGTATGTATATATGAAGAGTTTATTTGCAAAAACCGATAAACGCCACTTTAAAAAAAATGAGATTGAATTGAATGTATTGCATTTTCATCCATACAGTTTATGATCACAACAACGTTTGTCAGGCATCTAGATTGCCAGGAGATTACAAAGATTAAAAAAGTGATTTTTTAAACTCTAAAACAAGAAATGTGGAGTTATTTGCTTTTGCCAAAAAAAAACAACTGTTGGAGTTATCTACTTTTGCTATAAAACAAACTTTTAATATGTAAAAAAAAAAACATCCTTTCAATGAACTTTAATTTTGTAAATTACCTGTATTTGTTTAAGTTATTATTACTTAAAGCTGCAGTCCGTAACTTTTGGCGCTCTAGCGGTTAATAAACAGAACTGTTGCAGAAGAACATTGTAGCCGGAGCTACTTCTCTCTGTTTATGTCTATGACGAATCACGAAGGCACTGGGCTACTCCGCAGCAGTACCTATCCGAACCAGTCTAAATAGTCAGAATATAAACACTTACTATTGGTGTACTGTAGTGATTCAGTACAAGCCAAAAACACATTTGGAAAATGGATTCATGTGTACTTGCTTATTATATAAATTTTATAAATTTTCAACACAAAAAAGTTACAGACTGCAGCTTTAATCAAACAACCCAACTGCAGTTTGATTGATATTACTTGGAATGCGCAATAAAAAAAAAACGTGATTTCTGAAAAAAATTAAATAAATATGGAGTTAGCGGTTTTTTCAAATGAACTCTTCATTCAAAGGGAGTGCTCCTAATCTCAGCTTGTTACCTGTATAAAAGACACCTGTCCACAGAAGCAATCAATCAATCAGATTCCAAACTCTCCACCATGGCCAAGACCAAAGAGCTGTCCAAAGTTTTCAAGGACAAGATGTCCTGTCCCCTTTGCATCGTTCCTTTGATGCACCGCATCGTGGATGGGTATTCCAGCATGACAATAACCCAAAACGCACGGCCAAGGCAACAAAGGAGTGGCTCAAGAAGAAGCACATTAAGGTCCTGGAGTGGCCTAGCCAGTCTCCAGACCTTAATCCCATAGAAAATCTGTGGAGGGAGCTGAAGGTTTGAGTTGCCAAACATCAGCCTGGAAACCTTAATGACTTGGACAAAATCCCTCCTGAGATGTGTGCAAACCTGGTGGCCAACTACAAGAAATGTCTGACCTCTGTGATTGCCAACAAGGGTTTTGCCACCAAGTACTAAGTCATGTTTTGCGAAGGGGTCAAATACTTATTTCACTCATTAAAATGCAAATCAATTCATAACTTTTTAAATGTATTTTTCTGGATTTTTTTTGTTGTTATTCTGTCTTTCACTGTTCAAATAAACCTACCATTAAAATTATAGACTAATCATTTCTTTGTCATTGGGCAAACGTACAAAATCAGCATGGGATCAAATAATTTTTTTCCCCACTGTATATATCAGGGGCCTTTTCCTCCAAGTATATATAGTCAGCAGAGAATATGGGATAAATGTGGTTATTGTCATGCAAAGGTTAATGTCATAAAACCCTTTTCTTATGCTAAATATTATTTCCACACATGATCTGGGCAGGTTTCAGGCTCTGTTTTGAGGGTTTGTGATGTTTCTGTCTCATCAGGCTGTGTACGTCACCTCCACGCTGCCGTACCTGGTCCTGACCATCTTCCTGATCAGAGGACTGACGCTCAAAGGCTCTGTCAGCGGAATCAAGTTCCTCTTCACCCCTGACGTAAGTCTGACACAAATACATCCAGCTGACTTCACTTTACCCAGCTCAGGCGTTCTGTAGAGAAGAAAGAAAGTCATGCATGTTCAGAAAGAGAAAATCTGCCATCATCTCCTCTTCATAATGCCGTCCAAAACATCTTCATGGAAAAGTACAGATGTTATATAACAGCTGTCAAACTCAAGAAGGAACAAAAAAAAGCACCTTTAAGTCTTCCTGAATTCAAACTGAACTATTTTACTTTCATTATTTGACTGTTTTCTTAAAAATAATAGAATTGTATATGTTAAAGACACATAAATAAACAAACCCAAAATGGAAAAAAAAAAAACAAATGAAACTCCACAAAACAAGATATTTAGAAGAGGTTTTGAAACCAAACAATTTTGGATCCTATTGACTTCCATAGCATTTTTTGTCCATAATATGGAAGTCAGTAGGTCCTGAAAATGTTTAAATCCCACAGTTTTTCGAAATATCTTTTTAGTGTTCATTAGAAGAGAGATACTCGTACAGGTTTGAATCGACAGAGTAAATGATGACAGAATTTTATATTTGGTTTAACCATCCCATTATATATTAACCAAGTCTAATATTTATATAGACATTGTTTAGGTTTTTGTAGGTGATGCAGACTTTCTAAAACCGTGTTAATAGTTCACAAAGTTTACCACTGGTCAACATTAACCAAAAGTTTAAGGCAAACAATGAAATACTAATAGATTTACACAAGAAATCATCATTGGGATTCATGAAGATGCTTTCCAAAATCCACAGCAAACTTACAAAACACATCTATTTCAGAAATGCATCACATTAAAGAGGTTATACTGCTCATGAATGACATTTCCAGCAGAATACACAAGAGACTGCAGGGCAGGGTCAGAAATTAACAGGGGTTTGTGGCAAAATGCCCCACAAATTAAGAGGCAAGAAGTATTATTTCTCAGCATTACATTCAGATCATTGCATCAGGTTTCTTTTTACACACTTTTTTGGCAGTGTTGAGTCTGGTAAGAGCTTATTCTTTTTAACACAATGGGCAATCAGAGACGTTTATTGCACCCGCTCCCGTAAACATTCTAATATTTTTTTTTATTGCAATAATAATAAAGATTACAGTATGAACAAAACAAACAGAAAAGAACAGTATGTACAAAACATACAAAATACCTTTCAATAAAAAAGAATACTTAAGGATTAATGGATAACAGAAAAAAGCAATATAATATAAAAAATATTTTAAAATTGACAGAAAGGAGTCATACAAAAAAAAAAGAAAAAGAGAGGGCACACAAATAATGATATAAGTACATTAAGGAAAAATCTTAAACATGGCACAAGTTCTATATGTTTTTATAGCTTTCTTATTAACAGGCGTTGAAATTATATTTAAATACAACTTAATTTCTTGTTTGAAGATGTTAAAGTGGGGTTTACATTTAGTATATTTACATTTATGGACATAAAACTTTCCAATAAATAACAGGAGATTTATACAAAAACTTGCATTAAATAGATTCTTATCTTTAACATAAACCCCTAAAAGAATGTGTTTATAACATAAAGAGAAATCATAAAAAATATTTTCGACAATCAGAGCATTAACATTATTCCAGAAAGACTGAACAAAAGGACACTCCCAAAACAAATGAGCCACAGTTTCAGAAGAAAATTCACAAAAAGAACAAGATGTAGCAATGTCACTTTTAAATTTCTGCAAAAACTGTTTAACAGGATAAAACCTGTGAATTATTTTATAAGATATTTCTTTAACTTTATTTGTTAAGAAAAATTTCTGAGGAAGTGACCAAACATATGCCCACTTAATATCATCAAAAAGGTTGTTCCAATAAGAAATGGAGGAAGAATTAGAAGTAACAAGGTCCAAAAATAAAGACCTAATTTTGTGATTGGATTTTTGAACAGAGAAACAAATAGAACCAACCACAGTGGATTCAGGACTGGGGGGACAAACAGAAATCAATGAGCCACTGTTATTATTTCTAAAGAGCATACAAATTTCCAGAGAGATGGCCTTTAAAACTGTATTAAATTCTTTTCTAGATACAGGAAAGTGACATCTTTGCCATCACTGTCAAACAATTGGTTCACTAACAACACTCCATTACTGAACCAATTTTCCAGAAACAAGGATTTCCTCTTATGTAAAATATTACAGTTGTTCCAAATAAAAAAAATGTGTGGTGAGAAATTATGCTTATAAATAAGTTTCCAAGCCAGAAGCATTTGCTGGTGATAACTGGAAAGTTTGATAGGGAGTTTACTAATGGAATAATTACACATTAATAAAAAATTAATTCCACCTAATTGTGAAAACACGTATCGAGGAATTACACTCCAAATAGAAGACTGATTGTGGAGAAAGCGTTTTAGCCAATTGATGTTTAAGGTGTTATTAAGAGAATCAAAGTCAATAAAATTTAAGTAAACATTCTAATATTGTATATAATTTTCATGCTATCAGTTTTGGGGGTATTGAAATCTCTTTTGAATAAGCGCTCGCTGTTCACTTTCACTTTCGATTTGGCGGTCACGTGCATTCTGTGTAAAGGAGCACATCTCACAAGATCAGATATTTGTCAGTGAGCTCAGGTCTGTTGAGCAGCAAATCCTCCAGCATGATCTGTCAGTCATCTCTCATTACTCTCCACTCATGATCTGTCAAATCTGACTCCTGCAGCTCGTGTTGGATGCAGGGTTGCCAAATCTGTGGGGGGGGGGGGGTTTTCACGGAATTGGGCTACTTTTAAACTGTTGCCATGGGTTGATTTTTTCCCCCCTTGGGTTTTAAGTTTGAAATATTGCATTTGACTGACTGAAATGCTTGTATTTAAATATTTTACATTCTACCTGCACTAGATATTAAAGTGCCCCTATTATGAGTAATGAAAGGTTCATATTTTGGTTTTGGGAGTCGGCAACAACAGGTTGACATGCATACAATGTCAAAAAACACTTTCATTGTCTTATAATATGCATTTATTTTTACCTTATTTGCTCAACGACTCCCAAACGATTCGCTCAACGATTAATTTTTCCAAACCCCTCCTTTGTGTGACACTAATCTGCGGTGATTGGTCCGATTGGTCTCATTTTCATCTCATCTGGCCTGTAATGCCTGATAAATCTGCATTTCTGAGCACTGCGTTACCGGGGAAACAGCTATTTTTGAATGCTCCAAAAGCGGCACCTAGTGGCAAAGAATGAATTCGCATTTTCATTCAGACCAACGCGAAAAGACCTACAAGTGGGCGGTCAATATGCTAAAGTTTCATGTTGACGTCAGCATGAAACGGCTTGGGATTTGTTTTAAAAACAACTCGTATCAATGATTCAGAGTCGACTCTTTCTTTTGAGAGACAATAACTTTATACACGGTGCACTTTCAGATTTAAAAATTTGCAGGATGTTTTCATTCACAGAGCTGTGTTATACACTGCATGAAAGGTCATTTTCAAAAATCCATAATAGGGGCACTTTAAGTTTTTTGAAGGAGGGCCATTGGTAAGAAGCCTTTGAGCTGTGTTTATGATCAATGTGCATAACAGTGACTGTAAAATATGTATTTTAGGTATGGAAATGAGTTTTGATGTTTGGAAAATGTTATTGCGCTACTTTGGCCTGTTTTTGACTGACATGGGCTAGTTTTGTCACGCAGACCTGTCAACCCTGGCTGTATGGAGCAGGGCAGATGCTTTTAGTTTAGAATTGTAGCGTACGATTTCCAGCTCAACTCAATGATTTTTATTTCCTTAAAAAAGCAAAACACCAGTGAGGGCGGTGCTGCAGTGGGCAAGTAATGTAATCAGTGTGCAACCAAACACTGTGTAACACCGACTACCGCAACTCTGTCATTCTTGTTATGCGCCAAATCGTGGGATCCGCTGTAACGGAGCAAACGAGATGTGAGACATGCGGATCCATGTGCAAAGCTTTATTTAGACAGAGACGTGGTCATAAACACAGGCAGCGTTGAACAATGGCAAACAGGTATGAGCATGGGCAAGACACAGAGTAATCCTAGGGCAAGCGTGGGTCGACGATCGGCGAACAATATCCAACAGGGTAAGGCAGAGAGATAATCCAGGTACAAGAGCAATAGTCCAAGGGAGGTGCAAACAGAGTCCGAACGGCAAGGCAAAGGGTTAATCCAGGAAACACGGGCAGGAATCAAAACACGAGAAAACAGGCAAGGCAAGACTCCGTAGAGTAGCTATCACTAGGAGAGTGATAAATGCTATACAATACTTGGTGATCTGACTAAGGAAGTCCATGGCTTAAGTAAGCTGTGTGATCAGTGCAATCAGCTGTGTGTGTGTGTGTGTGTGTGTGTCGTCAGTGCAATGGATGATGGGTTTTGTAGTCTGTGGGTGACGTGCAACAGTAGCGTAGTGCAAGAGTCAATTCGATGGAAGGGCAACCTCTGGTGGCTATCGGGTGGAAGGCCACAGACCGGATTCGTGACATCCGCGCTATATTTTCTGATCGCCCGCAGCAAAGGTAAAAACCACCCGCTCCTGCGAGATTTGCGCTGGATATCGCTGGATCCCATTGCGGCCCTCTACATCAAAGTGCAGTCAAGATCTAATTAAGAGATTAATTTCGCACCTTCAGTGATTATAGCAGGAGTTTTTGCGAAAGTGTGTCATGTATGTAATATATAATAAATATATGTAACAATCAGAGCTGGGTAGTAACTGATTACATGTAATCTGGATTATGTAATCAGATTCCGAAAACTGAGTACTTTTAATTAGATTATATTACATTTTATCAGACTACAGTTACTTTTTTATAGATTACTTGATTGCATATATTCACACAATAGCAATAAATTATTCATAATTTATTGATTCTCCCTAATTTTTTTATTTTTTAAATTTTCCTTTCTAAAATGCCTACATGACATGCAGGTAACCAAAACATTACATTTTTTGAGAAGTGTTTTATGTTGATTAAAGTTATTTTAAAATTATTTATTTTAATTTAACATTTTATGACTTAATTGATTAGCTTTCGTTAAACTCACAAACCCCTGCAGTTCCTTCATGAACCCCAGTTTGGAAATCCTTGACATAATTTAATGCATAATTCACTTTATGTTGTTAATAACAACAAATAGAATATATTTTCTTTGCATTTTAATATCAGCATGGTACAACATTATCCTATTTAAATCAATGTGATAAACAAATTACATTAAAAGTAATCTGAAAGTAATCTGATTATATTAACCTAAAATGTGCAATGGATTATGTTACTAACCACAATTTTTGTCATGTAATTTGGAATCTACCCAGCTCTGCTAATAATATGATGATATATGACGATGTATTTGTGTAGCTGGACGAGCTGCTAAACCCGGCAACGTGGCTGGACGCAGGAGCGCAGGTGTTTTACTCCTTCTCTCTGGCGTTTGGAGGACTCATCTCCTTCTCCAGCTACAACTCAGTCCAGTCAGTAACTTCAGCCTTTCTGCTTGACAACTGCTGAGTCTGTGTTCAGTATCAGGATTTTAATAACTGCTCCACTGTGTGTCTGCAGTAATAACTGTGAGCAGGACGCGGTCATCATCTCCATAATAAACGGCCTGACGTCTATTTACGCAGCCATCGTGATTTACTCCATCATCGGCTTCAGAGCCACGGAGAGGTTTGACGACTGTCTTAATGGGTGAGTGTCTCTGTCTCAGTGAATCAGAGACACTGAGATATTGTGCTATATGTGCCATCTACTGATCAGTGTCAGGAACAGATCAGACATTAAAAAAAATCAAAATCAGCTCTAGTTCAACAAAAAATAATAATTGTAATTATTTACTCACCCTCAGACAGTTTCAAATCCGTATGCTGTTGGTTTTCTACTGCGGAACACAAAAAAATATGTATTTTTTAAAATAAATATATTAAATATTAAAACAATAATATATATATTTAATAAACACTAATAGTTTAAATGATATTTAATAATTTTATTTAATATACATTTAATATATTCCATTATATATATCATATACACATTTTCATAAAAAAGAATAAATATTATTTAATAAATATTTCAAATATATTATTGTTATTTATTTTTTGATTATCTGTATGTATGTATATATATATATATATATATATATATATACACAATATACACACACATTATACATAAATTTTATTTAATATTATGTTATATTTAATAATATATAAACTTATATATCGTATAGATTTTTCATATATTTTAATATAATGAAATATTTATTGAATAAATGTCAAATATATTATCTATTTTTAAAAATATAATATATATATTTTTTCATATACATTTATGTTTCAAAATATATTACATTTATAAATATATCATACATTTTTCATTTATTAAAAAGTATTTTTTAAAATATCAAATTCATCTTAAAATAAAAAATATATATATATATTTAATAAACATTAACTAGAATACAATATTTGATATATTAATTTAATACATAAATTTATCAATTTATTTATATATTTATATTTAATATATTTTAAAAAATAATAAATATATGTTGTGTTCAGAATATTAATATATTTAATAATATATGTTTTCCATATATTATTATTAAAAAATAAATATATGTCAAAACTAAATGTATAAACAAATATTTAATAAATATATTAAAATATGTAATTTTATTGTTTTTCCATTTTTTTTCAAGATAATCTGCTCAAGTTCACAGTGCTGTGGTTTGTTCACAGTAACATCCTGACGCTGATGAACACATTTGATCTGCCGGACGGAAACATCACGGAGAGCAACTATGACAGTTTTATTCAGCATCTCAACAGCACAGCACCAGCCATCTTTCAGGAGCTCCAGCTGAAGACCTGCGACATGCAGACGTTTCTCAGTCAGGTCTGTGTTTCCTTCTTTTATTGGGTGCTTCAAGTCTCTCAGAGGCTCTTCAGGCTTGTTGACCCGTCCTGTTATCTGCACAGGGAGTTGAGGGAACCGGTCTGGCCTTCATCGTCTTCACTGAGGCCATCACTAAGATGCCCATCTCTCCTCTGTGGTCAGTGCTGTTCTTCATCATGCTCTTCTGTCTGGGACTGTCCACTATGTTTGGCAGCGTCGAGGGAGTCGTGGCGCCGCTGCAGGATCTGAACATCCTTCCGAAGCGCTGGCCGAAGGAGGTCTACACAGGTACAGCCACACAAACATTATAATCTAGCCGTCTCCATTGATGATCACACCTGAAGGTCTCGGTCTGTGTGTGTGTTTCAGGTCTGGTGTGTTTCGTCTCGTTCGGTCTGGCCATTATCTTCGCTCAGGGTTCAGGTGAATATTGGCTGGCTCTGTTCGACAGCTTCGCTGGATCCATTCCTTTACTGATCATTGCCTTCTGTGAGATGATGGCTGTATCCTACATTTATGGGATCGACAGGTGATGATTGCATAGCAAATATTTCCAAAACGGATTTTAATTAAGCTTTTTATTTTTATTAATATTTATTACATTTTTTTTAAATTAAGGTTGTATATTTGATCTACGTTTAATTATTATATATTAACATTATAAATTTTAAATTTATTTTAAAATATTTTATTTTTTCTTGTTATTCTTATCCTATTTCAATATATGAAGAGTTCATTTGCAAAAGCCGATAACTCCATTGTTATTTTTTATTTTTCAGAAATCACGTTTTTTTTTTTTTTGTTTTTTTTTATTGCGCATTTCAAGTAATATCAATCAAACTGCAGGTGGGTTGTTTTGATTTAGTAATAATAACTTAAACAAATACAGGTAATATACAAAATTAAAGTTCATTGAAAGTATGTTTTTTTACATATTAAAAGTTTTTTATAGCAAAAGCGGATACCTCCACATTTCATGTTTTAGAGTTTAAAAAAACACTTGTTTAATCTTTGTAATCTCCTCAGATGACAGATGCCTGACAAACGTTGTTGTTGTTGTTGTGATCATAGATTTATGGATGTGATTACACGCAATACTTCTCCCTCATCATTGTAACACGCTGCTTTTGCAAGGCTCTGTGAAAACGTTTCAGCTTTTATTTTCCTTTTTCGCCCTGAAGAAGATATCACAGGTTCATCAAGTTCGTCGAAATGATCCATTCTCGATCACTTTTAGTCAGCTTTGACAAAACTCCTGTCAGCTAGCACGTCTTTTCAAAGTGAAAGTAGCCTTGTCACCTGACCTGAATACAGCGCGCTGATTCGCTGAAATGGATTTATCGGCTTCTGTTCAAAAACAACAAGGGCGCTTGTCGGATTCTGCAGTAAAACGTGAACTCGCGATGCCTTGAAAGTGGACAATACAAGCTTTTTTGACAAAACGTGTTTAGGGTTCAGAAAGCGCTATATGTGGAGAATAATGCATGGCAATCAGCTCATTTTTTATTATTTTATTTTTTTTAAATTTTAATTTAAAATTTTTGCAAATGAACTCTTCATATACTGAATATTATAAAACCATAATCAATATATTAGATTAAAAAAAGAAACATTTTAATGTACATAATTTATATACATATTCAACATATTTTATTTATTATATATCAGTCAACATTAGAAGTGGATCAAATATATATATATATATATATGTGTGTGTGTGTGTGTGTGTGTGTGTGTGTGTGTTTGAGAGAGATAAGCCCTGTGAATTTGAGAGTATTATTTTGGGAAGGAAAAGGGAAAACATTTAAATATTAAAATTTATATTCATGTTTGATTTTAAATAAATATCTATTTATTATTTTAATATACATTAAGTTTTTAAAATCATAATAAATATATACTAAATAAAAAAATATATTTATGTTAATATATTTAACATTCTATACACACACACGCTTGTATGTATAGGCCTATCTAAAAAGCCCTGTGAATTTGACCATGTTATCTTTAGGGGGAAAAAGGGAAAACAATTAATATTAAACAAGTCTCATACTGTCACTTTTTCCCGTGGAGTGTCTCAAGGATCTGTTCCCCTTTCAGTCAGTCACTCCGAGTCACGTCGGATGACTGACGAAATTGGGAGAGACCAATCCACTTCGAGTGTAACTAAACAAGCCAATCGACATTGGCATGCGATTATTGCATCCAGCTGCCGCTGATAACAGCGTGAGCATAAGAGGCAGCTGGTGCACCGCATTAATTCATCCTTTCACTTTGGAGCCGAGCGGTGGTGTATCACTATTGTTCTCCTGTTCCTCGAGTGATTGCTGAAAGACGAGTGCGGGCGTTACGGCACTGCAGCGGTGGTCGCGGTCGCATGGGAAAGAAAAAAAGATCATCTTCGTGCAGACATCCACACCAGGAGTGTGCGGTGGCCAGCCTCACGTGTCTGGGCATTCAGCACGCTGAGGAGGCTTTCGTGGATGGTTCATGTTCTTCTTGTGGGGACATGACCATCTCGGAGTTGCATAATAGACTCCGCTATGTCAAACATGGCGGAGTCCCTCTGCCGCAATCCAGCGTTCGTCCCGGCACTCGGGGTGACGCTGCATCCGGTGGAGTCAGAGATGATTTGAGGATCACGGTGAGGGCTTCCCTAAGTGGAGCTCCTCACCTCTCAAGCACTCCGCAGCCGGTGGAGCTGCCGAAGGAGAGCGCTGGGCCCATGTGTTTCCTTCGGTGCCCCCTCTGACGACCAGATGTTGATCATTGCATTGGAGGGCGAGCCCTCTCTCTCCGGGGATGACAACCCGGCCGCGTTGCCCCCTTCGTGTGTGGTAGCGTTGTCCGAGCCAGACCCAGAGATGACGACTATGCTTTCCCGGGCCGCCGAGGAATATCGGGCTCATGTGGAATCCTCCACCGCGTCCCGATCCTTCGAGGCTGGACGAGTGGTTTCTCGGTGGGGGTTGTGCTGGTTCTCAGCGCCCCCCTCCGGTGCCATTCTTTCCGGAAGTGCATGAGGAGCTTACAAGATCGTGGAAGGCACCTTTCACTGCCCGAAACAAATCTTGTGGCTCCTCCGCCCTCACCACCCTCACCACCGTCAATAGTGGGGCCGCTTTGGGGTACGCGGGCATCCCCTCGGTGGAGCGGTCTGTGGCCATGCAACTGTGTCCAACAGGCCCTACCACCCTGCGGGGTGACCCGTGTCTCCCCTCACGGGCCTGTAGGTATTCGTCGGGTCTAACTGGCAGTGCTTATAGAGCCTGTGGGGAGGTGGCTTCTGCCCTCCACGCCATGGCGTTACTGCAGGTCCACCAGGCCAAAGCCCTGAAAGACCTGCACAAGGGTGGTCACGACCTGGCGGTTCTACATGAGCTGCGTGCTGCGACGGGCCTCGCGCTTCGAGCGACGAAGGTGACCGCACAGTCTCTGGGTCGTACGATGTCCATGCTAGTGGTCCAGTAGTGCCATCTCTGGCTGTGTCTCACTGACATGAAGGAGCAGGAGAAGGTACAGTTCCTGAATGCTCCCGTGTCGCAGACCAGCCTTTTCGGCGACGTTGTCGAGAGCTTTGCCCAGCAGTTCTCGGCAGCACAGAAGCAGACTGAGGCGATCAAAACATCATGCGCTGGAGGAAACCTGCTGCTTCCACTCCGGCTGCAGCCCCTCAGCCTGCTCGTCGCCGTGGGCAGCGTCGTGGAGCCAGTCTCAGGCAGGACGCCCAGCTTGTCCAGGCCCCCGCCAAACCTGACGGCAAGTGCAAGTGCAAGAGGCCCTGAGACGGGCGACCCAGAGATGGAGGAGACTGCTCGTCGGGAGATGGTGCCTACACCACTCCCTCCCCTGGAGGAGGGCCGGGTGGAGAATCTTTTGTTTCATTTTGTTTTTCTTCCGCCATTGGCCCAGCAGCCAGCGGTACCCAAAACATCAGTGAAAGAGCAGTTTCCTCAATCTCTGGCTCTCAAGAGGAGGAGAGTGGTGAACCGTGCATCACGGGATCACTTCCCTTCTCCTCTCTTGCCAGCAGGCAGCGGGAGGTTGCCCAAGCGCACCCCTCCTGCCCATTCGTGGAACCAGGTAAGGACGGTAGCACTCGAGTCCCCGCTACAAGTCGTCACACGCCGGGCTGTCACAAGCCTCAAGCTGGGTTCCTGTGTTTCCTCCCACACGAGGAGGAATCAGGTGAGTGTTACACTACACACCCAGACCCCACCCCCTGCCGTTAGAGGCCAGGCTGTCACAGGCCCCAGGCTAGGTCCCTGTGTTCCACCTCACTGCGCCACCGTGGGTACGTCGGTGGCCCCGTTGGTTCCACTGGCACGGTCTCTCGGAGCCTGGCTAGCGCTCCCCAGTCCGTCCCGGTGGCTCCTGCGAACCATCAGACTCGGCTACGTGATTCAGTTCGCCCGGCGTCCCCCCAAGTTCAGGGGCATCCGGTTCACTTCAGTCAAGGCCGTCGATGCCCCTGTCTTGCATGCGGAAATCGCAGTCCAGCTGGCGAAGGATGCGATAGAACCGGTCCCTCCAGCCGATATGAGGTCGGGGTTTTACAGCCCTTACTTCATTGTGCCCAAGAAAAGTGGTGGGTTACAACCGATCTTGGATCTGCGAGTTTTGAACCGTGCACTTCACAAGCTGCCGTTCAAGATGTTGATGCAGAAATGCATTTTCGGGTGCGTCCGTCCCCTAGATTAGTTTGCAGTGATCGACCTGAAGGACGCATACTTACATGTCTCGATCCTCCTGTGACACAGGCCATTCCTGCGATTCCCGTTCGAGGGTCGGGCATATCAGTACAAGGTCCTGCCCTTCGGGCGGTCCCTGTCACCTCGCGTCTTCACCAAAATCGCGGAGGCGGCCCTTGTTCCCCCGAGAGAACGGGGTGTGCGCATCCTCAACTACCTCGATGACTGGCTCATACTTGCACAGTTTCGCGAGCAGTTGTGCGCACACAGGGACCTGGTGCTCAGGCACCTCAGCCAGTTGGGTCTTCGGGTCAGCTTGGAAAAGAGCAAACTCATGCCAATGCAGAGGATCTCTTTTCTCAGCATGGAGTTGGGTGGTCCCACTGAAACTCTTTAAGAGGCTCCTGGGGCATATGGCTGCAGCTGCGGCGATAGTTCCGCTTGGTCTGCTCTATATGAGACCGCTTCAGCACTGGCTCAATGGCCGAATCCCGAGGTGGGCGTGGAAACGCGGTACTCACCGGGTTCAGATTACACCAGCCTGCCGCAAGACCTTCAGCCCGTGGTCAGATCCCTTGTTCCTTCGGGCAGGAGTGCCCCTGGAGCAGGTATCCAGACATCCTGTGGTATTCACGGATGCCTCGGTCACCGGCTGGGGAGCCACATACAACGGGCACGCAGTTTCAGGGGTATGGACGGGTCCCCAACTGCGTTGACATATCAATTGCCTCGAGCTGAACACTGCGACCGTTCCGTATATCAACCGGCAAGGTGGTTTACGCTCCCGTCGCATGTCGCATCTCACCCGCTACCTCCTCCTCTGGAGTCAGAAGCATCTGAGGTCCCTTCGTGCCATCCACATCCCAGGAGTGTTCAATCAGGCGGCCAACGAGCTGTCTCAAGCGGCACTTCCTGGGGAGTGGAGACTCCATCCCCTGGTGGTCCAGCTGATTTGGAGTTGGTTCGGAGTTGCTCAGGTAGACCTGTTTGCATCTCCGGAAACCGCCCACTGCCAGTGGTTCTACTCCCTATCCAAGGCAACGCTCGGCATAGATGCACTGGCACACAGCTGGCCCCAGGGCCTGTGCAAATATGCGTTCCCCCCAGTGAACCTGCTAGCACAGACACTGTGCAAGATCAGGGAGGACGAGGAGCAGGTCCTGTTAGTGGCTGGTTCCCGGAACTCATGCTCCTCGCGACAGCCCCTCCTTGGCCGATTCCTCTGTGGAAGGATTTGCTTTCTCAGAGACGGGGCACCCTCTAGCACCCGCGTCCAGACTTGTGGAAACTCTATGTGTGGTCCCTGGACGGGATGCGGAGGTTCTAGGTGACCTGCCCCAGGAGGTAGCTCTCACTATCGCTTCAGCACGAGCACTGTCCACAAGACGGGCCTATGCACTGAAGTGGAACCTGTTCATGGAATGGTGTTCCTCTCACTGTGAGGATGCCTGAAGATGTTCGATCAGAGCCGTGCTGTCCTTCCTGCAGCAAGGGTTGGAGTGTAGGCTGTTCCCCTCCACCCTTAAGGTTTACGTTGCTGCTATTTCCGCCCACCACGACCCCATAGAGGGGAGATCGGTGGGGAAGCACGATCTGGTCGTCAGGTTTCTTAGGGGGGCCAGGAGGTTAAATCCTCCTAGGCCTCCCTCCCTACCCTCTTGGGATTTGGCATTGGTGCTAAGAGTCCTACAAACTGCCCCCTTTGAGCCATTGCAGTCAGTCGAGGTGAAGTTTCCCTCTATGAAAACCCTACTCCTGACTGCGTTGGCCTCGATCAAGAGGGTGGGGGACCTGCAGGCATTTTCGGTTGACGAGTCGTGCCTTGAGTTTGGGCCGGTTGACTCCAGTGCAACATCCCCGGCCCGGCTATGTACCCAAGGTTCCTACCACTCCCTTCAAGGACCAGGTAGTGAGCCTGCAAGCGCTGCCCCTGGAGGAGCCAGACCCAGCCCTAGCTTTGCTCTGTCCTGTACATGCACTGCGACAGTACGTGGATAGAACTCAGAGCTTCAGGACCTCAGAACAGCTCTTCGTCTGTTACAGAGGACAGCAGAAGGGGAAGGCTGTCTCCAAGCAGAGGATGGCCCACTGGATAGTGGATGCCATCACCTTGGCCTACGAAGCACAAGGTGTGCCCTGCCCACTCAGGTTGCGTGCTCACTCCACTAGAAGTGTCGCATCGTCCTGGGCGCTGGCTCGTGGTGCCTCGCTAGCAGACATCTGTAGAGCTGCGGGTTGGGTGACTCCCAACACGTTCGCTAAGTTTTATAGCCTACGTGTCGAACCGGTTTCCTCCTGTATTCTCACCTCAAACGGGTAGTGACACTGAGAGGCCCGGCTCAGAGTTGGCTTGCGGTGTTCTTACGTCTAATTCTCCAGAGTGTTCCTTAACCAGGCCTGTCGAGTCCTCCAGCACTCCGGCGTCAGGACATGGTGGAGCGTCCGACGCCAGGCCTTTCAGCCAATGAATTCTTGAAATCTGGTGTGAGGCTAGTGCCCATATGAGAAACCCTGCTGGGATCCCATATGTGTATTCCACGGTATGCTTATTAGAGCCATGTTTCCCCTGGCAGACCACATTCTGCCGTCTCTAATGATGCAGCCTAAGCCATCTCAGAGACTTCCATGTGCAATAGGGCCCTACGGGGTTTCTTCACATGTCTAAATGTCACTTAACCCCCCTCTGGGAGGAGGTGACTCCGCAGTGTGCCTCTTCCAAGCGGAAGGGCACGCTTCCCAGTGTTATCCTAGTCCTACTGTTTGGGTTGCTCAAGGAACAACAGTAGTTGACCTTCTCTGTGTAGAGCCCGGTCCTATCGTCTGCCTTATAGGAAGGATCAGGAAGCCTACACAGGGCACTGGAAGGGTGCAGCTCCTGTGGCGCTTTGGTAGGGATCCCAATTTCCTCTGTCATCCGACGTGACATGGAGTGACCGACTGAAAGGGGAACGTCTCGGTTACGTATGTAACCCTCGTTCCCTGAAGGAGGGAATGGAGACGTCACGTCCTGTCACCACAGTCGCTGTACCACCGCTGAGCTGCCGGGTCACCAGCTCGGCTCCTCAGCGAAAGCATGAATTAATGTGGTGCACCAGCTGCCTCTTATGCTCATGCTGTGATCAGTGGCAGCTGGATGCAATAATTGCATGCCAATGTCCATCGGCTCGTTTAATTACACTCAAAGTGGATTGGTCTCTCTGGCGAGATCCCAATTTCGTCGGTCATCCGACGTGACATCTCCGTTCCCTCCTTCAGGGAACGAGGGTTACATACGTAACCGAGACGTTCTTGGTATACTTTTGTTTTTAATCTACATGCTCCCTCTGGGTCAGATCATGCAGCGCCATGGTCTTAATTTCCACAGTTATGCTGATGATATGTCAATTACAAAGCCAATTCAAAGATATCAAATCAATATAAGGCATCAAAATCTCAAAGATGAATCTAAGAGTAATACGCATACCTGACTTGAGAAAAATACATAGTATGAAGTGTGTGAACATAGCACGGACTCATTCTGACTACAGAAGGCCCCGACCCTTTTGCTGCAATCCTTTAAATACAAAACCAAGATAAAACATCCCCCAAATGGAGTCATGTACAAAGAATTGGAATTTGCATTAACCCAGGTCCCAGACCTGGGTAGTTTACACCTCAAAGGGAACAGAAGGTAATTTGCATGCAAGACCCTGGGACAGGGCACACCTATTGCAGTTAGCAAAATATCTCTAAAATCTTCGAATCTTTGTTACCTTTTAGTTTACTTCTGTAGAAATGAGACCATTGTACCAGTCGCACCGAGACATTTCAAATGATACCAGACATGACTGTTAGTTCACTTGAATTGGCATTTTCATGTAATCATTTTGAGCAGACTGAGTATAAGGAAGCATGGGTGAAGGGTTTAAAAAGAAACAAATGGACAGAAGGGAAGGAAGTTTCCTGCACTTCCACTCTGTGGGGTGTCTCGAAGATGCTCATGAATGTTTGTATTGTCTGTTTCTCAGGAGATCAAAGTATCTGAGGTTTCTTTCATCCTTACACTGCTTTATTTGTTTGATCATGTGACTGTATATTTGTATATGTGTTCATGTTATCTATTAACGTTATGTAAAATGTCCTTGGGTTTTTGAAAGGCGCTATTTAAAGAGTATTTATGTGAGAGATTGACAGCAGATTATTGAGAGTACATAAGGTGAAACTGACCTGTTGATATTTGTGTGTTGATTTGGTGCAGATTCAACGACGATATCAAGTTCATGATCGGTCACAAGCCCAACTTCTTCTGGCAGGCCACGTGGAGACTCATCAGTCCGCTCATAGTGCTGATCATCTTCCTCTTCTACTTCGTCACCACCGTCAGCAAAGAGCTGACCTACATCGCCTGGGACCCGCAGTCGGTACGCACATCCCACGGCATGGCTGCCTTCATTTCTGTAGGGAAACTAAGAAAAATGGACAATAGATTTGCAGGATCGAAAATATTCCTGTTATGACAGATATTGATTTTTGGACAAACACCCAGAAAATGTCCAATAATTACAGCTATTTTAAGAAAGAAAAAAATACATTATTGTTAGATTTTTTTCTTCTAAAAATACACCAAATTGTTTGAAAACTTAATTTTCTCTGTATAAATAAACCTGCATAACTTAACAAATAATTAAAGTATAACACATCAAATTAAAAACTATGAATAATAAATAAAAGTGTAATGCATAAAGTGAGTAATGCATAAACACAAATTATTAATGAGTATTACATACATATGAATACAAAAATATGCACAATAAACATATTAATATGCTTAAATACATATGAATTATAAATCATATAAGTGATTAAGTAATAAATAAGAGTAATAAAAAAATAAAATACAGAAATATGAATTTTATATATATATATATATATATATATATATATATATATACACCTACATAATAACTACATAACAAATAAATACAAATAAAAAATAAGACTAATAAAATAGACAAATGCATAATACATTAAAAATAAAGAGTAATAATTAAATAAATGTGTAACAAATAAATACAAATAAATATGAGTAATATGTAAATTAGAAATATGAGAAATGGAGAAATGTATAAATAAATATGAATAATAAATACAATATATATAATACATAACTTAATAAATGTGCAGAATACATACATATTATATATAAATAAATATAAATAATAAATAAATGCATAAGTATATATAAAAGTTATAAACAAATATGCATAATACATAAATGTTTAATAAATAAATGAACAGAGTGATACATAAATACAAAATTATTAATAAAGATGAGAAAGAAAGAAAGAAAAAAGAAAGAAAGAAAGAAAGAAAAGTAATAAACAAATAAATGTGTAATGCACACACAAGTAAATAGATAAGTAAAATAAATATGAGTAATAATTAAATAATCAAACAATTCACAATTTAACCAGCAGAAATTAATAAATAAATGTGTAATAAATAAATAAATATGAGTAATACATAAATAAATAAATAATATATAGTATAAATACAGATGAATAATAAATAAAAGTTATAAATGATTAAATGAGTACTAAATAAATTAATAAATACATAAATATGACCAATACGTAATTATGAATAATAAATAGCCTAATAAAAATGTCACTAATAAACAAATATGAGCATTAAGTAATCATGTGCTGTTAGCTCATTATATTCATGATCATTGTCTCCAGGAGAATTTCCCCACGCTGGAGACGAAGTCGTATCCGGACTGGATTTACGCGATCATCTTCATTCTGTCGGGCGTTCCAGCGCTGGTCATTCCTGCGGTCGCTCTGTTCAAACTCTTCAGAAACCGCTGCTGCGCTAAAGAAGAGAAACACACAGCTGCGGAGCCGCTCTACTCCATATCTGACAAAATACAGATCCCAGACGAACTCGACCGGACGAGCAGATCGCTCCACTAACACACGGGTTTCAGTCTGACCTGCAACATCAGGGAACGATCTAGAAACACAGAACAGATGTTTACAGATGTGATTTGCACTGACAGCTCTTCATACTCTTCTGTTGTTTGTATGTATTTATGTGAAGTAGTTCATACACATTAATGAAGCCGCCGAAGGTAAACAAATAAATAAACATTAACAAGTCGACACACATTTCTGTAAATGATAATTAGCCAGAAAACAGCTGTTTGTCCACATGCCTTTTCTGGTGGCTTCATGTACACTGAATTCAATATATGTGACCCTGGAGCACAAAAGCAGTCATAAGTAGCACAGGTATATTTGTAGCAATAGCCAACAATACATTGTATGGGTCAAAATTATCCATTTTTCTTTTATGCCAAAAATCATTAGGATATTAAGATCATGTTCCATGAAGATATTTTGTAAATTTCCTACCATAAATATATCAAAACTTAATTTTTGATTAGTAATATGCATTGCTAAGAACTTCATTTGGACAACTTTAAAGATGATTTTCTCAATATTTTGATTTTTTTGCACCCTCAGATTCCAGATTTTCAAATAGTTATCTCAACCAAATATTGTCCTATCCTAACAAACCATACATCCATGGAAAACTTATTTATTCATCTTTCAGATGATGTGGAAATCTTAATTTAAAAAAAAATTACCCTTATGACTGTTTTTGTGGTCCAGTGTCACATATTTATTTTTTATTCATGTGTGAAAAACATTTATCTATGAAGGTAATATTTCATTTAAAAACATTTAGGGGAATTTCCATGCTTAATCTCTGATAAAATACTGTTGTTTTGTCAGTGTTTATGTGTCTTATAGTGAATTTAATATATATTTACATGCAAATTGTCCTGTATTATTATTGCACATGTATTATAAGTATTTTTACGATGTGTTTTTGTTCTTCTTAACAATGCCAGTTTAATAATAAACTAATTTTGATTGTGTACAATGTTTGCATTTAACGAAGCAGTAAAGATATCCACTCTGAGCTGATAACACTCAAACATATCACAACATAACCATAATACTTTATGCCCATAAGTGTGCATAAGTTATAATATCATTCATAATTCCTACATTATTAATATTTAGCCAAAAGAACCTGAATATACTCAAATGTTTTTTCAAACTTAATAAACCCACACAAATAAACATATGAGCATGAGTTATTATTGTTAACTATAACTAAAACTCAAGGTTATTTTATTTCAGCTAATTGCCAAAGCAACTCCCATTTTCATTTAGTTTTACTTTAATTAAATGAACTAAAACTATAACAGAATAGAAATACAGAAATATATATATATATATATAAAACACACACACACACAACACACAACACACACATATATATTAGTGCTGTCAAGTTTTTGTTTACATAATATATGTGTGTATACTGCGTATATTTATTATGTATATGGGTAGTTGAAAAATAAAAATTGGACTGTGTCCTATGGTGTGACAGCAAAAATGTAGAAAAAAAAAAACTTAACATACAAATAACATGAGAGAGGTTTATCTTCAATGTTAGAGGTTTTTATTTATTTATTATATTTTTCCGTCACACCATAGAACACATTGATACGTCAACTACCCATATATAAATACAAACACATGTATGTATATATTTAATAAAAATATGTTGTTTACATATTCAATATATTTATAATATAAAATATAATAATATAAATATATACCTGTATATACATATAAATATTTTCAAAATATATACTGTATGTGTGTGTATTTATATATACATAAATATACACAGTACATACATATATTATGTAAACAAAAACTTTTATTTTGGATGCTATTAATTGCTATTTATCATTTGGCAGCACTAATATACATTATATATATATATATATATATATATATATATATATATATACACTGTGCTCCATAAGTATTGGGACAGTAAAGACAAAATTGCTCTGTTTGCTGTGGAGTCAAGAAATGTGTAAATATGATTAAAAGATGAATATGAGACAAAACTACAGAATGTCACATTTTATTATTGGGTTATTCAACACATAGATGTTTTTACCAGCTGAGAAGTTCAGCACTTTTAGAGTTTCATCCCTCAATTTGATGTGAGCATAAGTATTGGAACAGTTGGCTCACAGGTCTTTCTGAGTGATCAGCTGTGTCCTGTTGCATTCATTCTTCAGATATTCTTCAGAGTCTTGCGTTCAATGATGACACACACAAACCAGGATGAAGATGAGGGAGCTGATTTTAAGAGGAAAGCAAGCAATTTGGATGCTAAAAGAAAAGAGGAAGTCAGATCTATAGCAAAAACAAAGGGTATGGAGAAATCAAGAGTTTGGAAACCACCAGCGACATCAGCAACCAACAACAACCTGATCGGCTGAGAAAACAACAGTAGTTGCTGACAAACAAATCATAAAAGCTGTGAAAATGAACCCTAAAATACGTGTCTGTAAAATCGCAAAAACCTCCAGAAAGCTGGGGTGATGCTCTGACAATCTACTGTCCTCAGGAGACTTTGACACAGACTTACAGAGGCTACAGCAAGAAGCAAACCTCTGACCAGCACCAAAAATAGAAAGGCAAGATTAGAGTTTGCAAAAAAGCACAAAGGTGAGCCAGTAGAGTTTTGGAACAGAGTTTTATGGACAGGTGAGACAAAGATTAACCTTTATCTAAGTGATGGGAAAGCAAAAGTGTGGAGAAAAAAAGGGAACTGCAAATGATCCTAAGCATACAGCCTCATCTGTAAAGCATGGTGGTAAGGTAAGGGCTTTCCTGTAGCTCAAATAGTAGAGCATGGCGCTAGCAATGCCAAGATCATGGGTTCGATTCCCAGGGAAAGCAAGAGCTGATAGAAATGTATAAAACTGTAACTGGAATGCAATGTAAGTCGCTTTGGATAAAAGCGTCTGCTAAATGCATAAATGTAAATGTAAGGTATGGTAAGGTATACTTTATTGTCCCACAAGGAAAAAATAGTCTTGGGCTCCAAATACAGCCACTGCATCACCACACTTAAAACAATACATTAGGCTACACAAACAAATAAACAAACATCTCAGTAAAACCTCAATACAAAATCACTTACTATTATTTAGTGACTTAATTGCCAAAGGAATGAATGAATTCCTAAACCTATTAAGTCTGCACCTCCTTCAAATTGTGTGTTGCATTGTTTAAGATGTTACATGCCTCTCTTAGCAGTGATTTTTCATACAAGGTCTGGAGATAAGAATGTTCCTTTATGCCCATGATCTTCATGGCTATTTGAATAAACTGTGTAAGCTTAGTCTTTAACTGCACTGTCAGATTACCATACCAAAGATATATTCCATATCTGATCACATTCTCCAGTACAGCTTGATAGAACAACAACTTGATCTTATTGCTAACCAGTGTTGGGTGTAACTAGTTAAAGTAATTAGTTACTGTAATTTAATTACTTTTCTCTTAAAAAGTAAAGTAAGGGATTACTCTTATTTTTTCCGTAATTTAATTACAGTGACTTGTTATTTAATTGAACTTAATACTGTGTATATACTGTAGAACATTTATACACAATACAATAGTGAATTTAATATCAAAATTTAAAGTCTAAACTTAAAATGCATGCTTTTTATGTACCCTTCTCACTTTAAATACTTTGGTGAGTTAATAAGAATATGGGTAACTGTCACGGTGCACACAAGGGAATCGAGGAGACGAGAGGTAAACTTCAAAATAACAATCTTTAATCCAAAACAAGAGGGCAAAACAAGGCAAGACGGAGACACACAGGGAGTGTAACGAGTAGACCAGACGAAACAGAACTGAACAGACAGGAACTTAAGTACACAGGATAAAACTAGATAATTAATCAAACACAGCTAGGGACTAATAAACTAATGATGAAACAAAGACAGGAACAGGAACATAACCAAATATGGGCATACAAGAGGGAAAACTAAGTCTAGGGGAGCACGAGACAGAAAACTACAACACAAGACAGGACACAGGTCTGACAGTACTCCCCCCTACCGGAAGGCGCGTCCACACGCCTCCTAACATCCAACGGGGAGGGGGGTGGACACTCTGGAGGCCCCTCAGGACAGACACAGGGGAGGCCTCCAGGATGGATCAGGGGACACTGGAGCCATGGTGGGGCAGGGAGCTAAGGAGGCCATGGCTGGGCTGGGAGCTCTGGAGGTCACGGCGGGCAGTCTTTGTTGCCGTGGCCTCATCCTTCGCCCCGGCATCTACGACCGGATCCTAATAGCCCCACACCAAAAATAACTTGGAGAGAAATTGGGGGGCTAAACTCAGGAACAGGAGCCCTCCTTGGGCTAAACTCAAGAACAAGAGCCCTCCTTGGGGCTAAACTCAGGAACAGGAGCCCTCCTTGGGCTAAACTCAGGAATAAGAGCCCTCCCTGAGCCAAACTCAGGAACCGGAGCTCTCCTTGGGCTAAACTCAGGAACGGGAGCCCTCCTCGGGCTATCCACAGGAGCCCACTTAGGGCTAGGCTTGGAATCTGAGGCCCTCTCTGGGCATGACGGGAGCACAACAGCCCTCCTTGGGCTGGATGTGGAGTCAGGGGCCCTCTCAGAGGTGATCTCAGGAACCGCTTCTATTGAGGCAACAAGAGAACCCCAACAGACAAGACAAGACAAGGTTGATTAAAACTGTTCCTGTGGACAATACTTTAGGGGACATGATAAGACTCTGATCAGGGGCTGGAGCCTGCACTGGACTCTTGGTCAGGGGCTGGAGCCTGCACTGGACTCTTGGTCAGGGGCTGGAGCCTGCACTGGACTCTCTGGAACTGGGAACGGCATTCCTGGCCGAAACTGGGGAACTGGATCCACTGGAGCGAACTTTGGAACTGAAGTGAGCTGCAGCCGGCGGGCTTGACATCGGAAAGGCCAGCGGGCTTGACTTCAGAGTAGACGGCGGGCTTGAGGGAGACGCAGCCGGTGGGCTTGACAGATGAACAGCCAGCTTACTTGACTGAGGTTCGGCCAGCGGGCTTGGGTTAGCCGCATCCAGCGGACTGGACAGATGAACGGACGGCGGGGGGGAAACAAAAAACAGAAAAACAAAAGACTTTCAAAAACCGGAAAACAAACGGGGTGATAAAAGGCGCCGCTCACTTTCTGTATTGGTCTGGTCTTCTGTCATGGTGCACACAAGGGAATCAAGGAGACGAGAGGTAAACGTCAAAATAACAGTCTTTAATCCAAAACAACAGGGTAAAACAAGTCAGGACGGAGACACACATGGAGTGTAATGAGTAGTCCAGATGAAACAAAACTGAACAGACAGGAACTTAAGTACACAGGATAAAACTAGATAATTAATCAAACACAGCTGGGGACTAATAAACTAATGATGAAACAATAAAGACAGGAACAGGAACATAAGTATTTCTCTGGCTGTTTTAAATCTGTGTTTCCAAAACACTTTTATTATGACAAAAAAGCCAGAAAAAAATGATGAGTTGGTTTTGGCTGATCAGTGATCAGCCAAAACCAAAAAAAATTTTGTTTAGGGGAAGTCGTGGCCTAATGGTTAGAGAGCAAGGCACCGAACCCCCAATTGCTCCCCGGGCGCTGGAGCAATGGCTGCCCACTGCTCCGGGTGTGTGTTCACGGTGTGTGTGTGCGTTTGTTCACTATTCACTGCTGTGTGTGTGCACTTGGATGGGTTAAATGCAGAGCACCAATTTCGAGTATGGGTCACCATACTTGACAATACGTCACGACTTTTATAACCAAATATGGGCATACAAGAGGGAAAACTAAGTCTAGGGGAGCACGAGACATAAAACTACAACACAAGACAGGACACAGGTCTGACAGTAACACTTTAGTGTCCAATTCTCACTATTAACTTGTTGGTTATTAGCATGAATATTACTGTGATATTGGCTTTTTATTTATTTATTTTTTTGCCAGATAATAATAATAAAATAATTGGCTTAGTATTTTTGAGGCAAAAGTCATAGTTAATAGTTAGTTAATAGTGAGAATTGTACCCTAATCTAAAGTGTGACCAGAATAATTTATGTAGTTACTTAGAAAGAATTAAAAGAACCGTTTCATGTCTATCCTTAAATAATTAACTTGTCGAGGTTGATATAGGATTTAGAAAGTAATTAGAAATAAGTAATTAAATACTTTTTGAAGAGAGTAATTTGTACAGTAATCTAATTACAGTGTTGAAGATGTAATTAGTAACTAGTAATTAATTACTTTTTTAGAGTAACTTACCCAACACTTCGGCTAAAACCATAAAGTCTCAGCCTTCTCAAGAAATACGATCTCTGTAGTAACTTGGAACATAGGATTTCAACATGGACATTCAACACTCAATATGAACGCCAAGGTATTTGTAAGAGGGCACCTGCATAATGGGAACATTATGAATAGAAACTGAACTCTGATCTCCAAATAACTTTGGATCAAAGATCATCTCCTTAGTTTTCTTCACATTGACAACAAGATGATGGGCATCACACCACTCTACAAACTGTTCAGTTTCGGAGTGATAAGATGATATGTCTTGGTCTTTATATAACAAGCTAAGAATGGCTGTGTCATCACTAAATTTTACAACATAATTGTTGTTGGTTTTCCTCACACAGCCGCTTGTGTACAATGTGAAGAGGACTGGGGAGCTCACACACCCTGTACTAATAAATTTGGGATCCGAGATTGTCCTATTAAACTTAACCTGCTGCGTTCTATTTGTTAAAAAGGAGAAATACCACTTTATAATGAAAGGATTAACCTGCATCTGCTTTAGTTTATCCAATAATAAATAAGGCTGTAATGAATTAAAAGCTAAACTAAAATCAGTAAAAAGAAGGCATGCATATGCCTTAGTGTCCTCCAAATGCTTCAGGATTAAATGGGTGATACCTCCATGCTCCTTCCCTGCTTGTGAGCAAACTGCCATGGATCTAACTGTGGGGTCACTTCATTTTTCAGTAAGGTCACCATATGTGACCCTGGAGCACAAAAGCAGTCATGAGTAGCACAGGTATATTTGTAGCAATAGCCAACAATACATTGTATGGGTCAAAATTATCCATTTTTCTTTTATGCCAAAAATCATTTGGATATTAAGTAAAGATCATGTTCCAAGAAGATGTTTTGTAATTTCCTACCATAAAAATATATTAAAACTTAATTTTTGATTAGTAATATGCATTTCTAAGGACTTCATTTGGACAACTTTAAAGGGATAGTTCACCCAAAAATGAAAATTTGATGTTTATCTGCTTACACCCAGGGCATCCAAGATGTAGGTGACTTTGTTTCTTCAGTAGAACACAAATGAAGATTTTTAACTCAAACCATTGCAGTCTGTCAGTCATATAATGGCAGTCAATAGGACCCACGGCTTTGAGAGAAAAAAAAAACATACACAGAACAAACCAAATTAAACCCTGCGGCTCGTGACGATACATTGAGGTCTTTAGACACCAAAAGATCGGTCTGTGCAAGAAACTGAAAAGTATTTATATAATTTTTTACCTCTTATCCACCGCAATGTTCAACTCTCCTGAGCTCGTTCACAACAGCCGGCACGTGACGCATCTTCTTCTTCTTCTTGCTTTACGGCGGATCGCAGACCTATAAGTGCATTACCGCCACCTATCTCTCAAATGGACCATTGATACTCTATCTACAATCTCAATTAGGAGTGTCAATGGTCCATTTAAAAAACGATATAAATACTGTTCAGTTTCTTGCACAGACCGATCGTTTCATGTCTTTAGACCTCAATGTATCGTCACGTTGTTTGTGCATGTTTTTTTTTTCTCTCAAAGCCGCGAGCCCCATTGACTGCCAATATATAACTGACAGACTGCAACAGTTTGAGTTAAAAATCTTCGTTTGTGTTCTACTGAAGAAACAAAGTCACTTACATCTTGGATGCCCTTGGGGTAAGCAGATAAACATCAAATTTTCATTTTTGGGTGAACTATCCCTGTAAAGGCGATTTTCTCAATGTTTAATTTTTTTGCAGATTTTCAAATAGTTGTATCTCAGCCAAATATTGTCCTATCCTTACAAACCATGCATTAATGGAAAGCTAATTTATTCAGCTTTCAGATTATGTGTAAATCTCACACTCACTGTATGACTGGTTTTGTGGTCCATGGCCACATATATTTTTCAAAACATTTCATAACAATTGAAGTTATCGCTACAGGCCTATAATCATTATTCTCAGATGGGTGTGACTTCTTTGGGATTGGGGTGATCACCGATTTTTCCAAATTGCAGGAACTCTGTGTGAATCCAGCGAATGTTGAAAAAGTGTACACCAAACTGGAGTAAGTTCTACTGCACAAGTTTTTAAAAGGCGGGCAGAAATCCCATCAGGACCTTCTTTGTACACAACTGACAGAACAATAACTGCACTTGGGAACTGTCCATCTCCAGTCTAGAACCCACATCATATACCAAAGAGTCTACAATAAAATTACATTCATCTGAAAAATCCTGCGTTTCAAACCGAAGGTAAAAATCATTCAGCTCGTTTGCTTTCGCAAGGTCATTCTTTACACGTATGTGTGGTTTACTTGGTTCCATGTTTGTAACAACCTTCATAGTATTCCACTTTTTTTTTTTTAGAATTCAAAGTGGTAAAATTATACTCAAAAATGGTGGAGGTTGTGTCATGGCATGGGCATGCATATGTCACAATAATAAAATGTGACATTCTGTAGTTTTGTCTCATATTCATCTTTTAATCATATTTGTGGATATCTTGACTACACAGCAAACAAAGCAATTTTGTCATTACTGTCATTACATTTCATATATATACAGATTGCCTACATAGTCTCTGGAACAGGCACGCTCAGTTTTACTGATGACTTAATGTATGATGACAGTGGCAGAATGAATTTGGAAGGGTACAAAACCATCTTGGCTACCAATATTCAAGAAAATGTCACCAGATTCATTGGGAAGCGCTTCATATTGCATCAGGACAATAACCCAAAACACCCTGCCAGTTCAGTCAAAGAGTTTATCAGGGCAAAGAAATGGAAAGTCTTAGACTGCCCAAGTCAATCTCCAAATTTAAATCAGATTGAACATGAATTTCACCAGCTGAAGAAGAGACTAAAAGCAGAAACTCCCCAAAACAAGCAACAGTTGGAAATGGTTGCATTAAAGGCTGGGAAAAGTATTTCAAAGGATGAGACCAAGAGTCTGGCGATGTCTATGGGTCACAGACTCACTGCTGTGATTGCACGCAAGGGATCTGCAACTAAATATTAGCTTTTAATTTTTTACATCTGCCTTAAGTTCAACTGTCCCAATATTTATGCTCACATCAAGTAGTGGGATGAACTCTAAAAGTGCTGTCCTTTTTATTTGGTAAAACATATGTGTTGAAACAGCTAAAAAAAAATGTGACATTCTGTAGTTTTGTCTCATATTCATCTTTTAATCAAGATGTCTTGACTACACAGCAAACAAAGCCATTTTGTCATTACAGGACCATGTTCACATATGGCTTCCTTTTTGCATGATAGAGCTTTAGTTGGCATCTGCAGATGACACGGCGGATTGTGTTTACCAACAGTGGTTTCTGGAAGTGTTCCTGGGCCCATTTAATAATGTCAATGACAGAATCATGCTGATGAGTGATGAGTCGTCTGAGGGCCCGAAGACCACGGGCATCCAACAAAGGTCTTCGGTCTTGTCCCTTACACACAGAGATTTCTCCAGTTTCTCTGAATCTTTTGATGATGTTATGCACTGTAGATGATGGGATTTGCAAAGCCTTTGCAATTTGACGTTGAGGAACGTTGTTTTTAAAGTATTCCACAATCTTTTTACGCACTCTTTCACAGATTGGAGAGCCTCTACCCATCTTTACTTCTGAGAGACTCTGCCTCTCTAAGACATCCCTTTTATAGCTAATCATGTTACAGACCTGATGTCAATTAACTTAATTAGTTGCTAGATGTTCTCCCAGCTGAATCTTTTCAAAATTTCTAGCTTTTTCAGCCCTTTGTTGCCCCCGTGCCAACTTTTTTGAGACCTGTACCAGGCATCAAATTTGAAATGAGCTCATTTAGTGGATAAAAGTGTAAAATTTCTCCATTTAAACATTTGTTATATTCTCTATGTTCTATTGTGAATAAAATATTGGCTCATGTGATTTGAAAGTCTTTTAGTTTTCATTTTATTCAAATTTAAAAAACGTCCCAACATTTCCGGAATTCGGGTTGTAATAAAAACTACAATAGTATATCAATGATACTAAAACAACACTAGCAATAAAATAATCGCATTTATATAATTAATTTTAAGACAGAGCATACAAAAACATTTCTGTTTCATACACAAAATTAATAAAATGTTATTTTATTTTAGCTATAGTTGCCATTTTTGTTTAGACTTAATTGATGCAATGAAACAAATAAGTCTAAAATTAAAAAACTTAAAAATGACAAAAACACAACAAAATGACTAAGACGAAAACTGAAAAAAAAAATAAAATAAAAGCTAATTGAAAGCTCTCTGAATGACACTGAATAGGAATAAATTAAGCCTACTGACAGGATTGATTGAGCGTCTGACAGTCAGAAATAACCGAGGCGTGAGTGAACATTACACATTAACCAGCATCAGCAGAGCTCCGACTGTCATCCAGCCTTTATCTTGCTGACAAAACAGTTCATACGTCCCGGGACAGAGGGGCGAGTGCTAAAGGTCATTAATAAGCAGATCCCCGTTACTATTTCCAGCACTTCACTGAGGAGCGCAGTACCTGGAAGACGACATGAAGCTGAAGCTGAAGCTCCCAAACCCGGGTCTGGAGGATCGGATCCCATCTCACTCCGAGCTGGAGAAGCTGGAGCTGGAGGAGGCTGGAGAGCGGCCGCAGTGGGACAACAAAGCCCAGTACATGCTGACCTGCGTGGGCTTCTGTGTGGGGCTGGGGAACGTCTGGAGATTCCCGTACCTCTGCCAGAGCCACGGAGGAGGTGAGCTGAGAAACACAGGAGAAACACACCTCTTACTCATTAGGACTGAAAAATTAAAACGGGAAAACCTGTAAACAGGTACAAAAATTCAAAGAAGGGAAAAAGGGAAATGAGAGAGAGAGAGAGAAACTATGAATGCAGCCTCCTAGTTATGATTTATAGCTTCATTTGATTTCACAGCTTTATGACTGAAAAATTAAAATGGGAAAACTTATAAACAGGTACAAAGATTCAAATTTGGGAAAAAAGGGAAATGAGAGAGAGAGAGAAACTTTGAATGCATAAATAAATAAATAAAATTCTAAGCTGCTTTGGATAAAAGCATCTTTCAAGTGTATAAATGTAAAATTAAAAATTAATCAATCAATCAATCAACCAATCAATAAATAAATACCTTTATTGTAAATTGTTTTGGATAAAAGTGTCTGCTAGATGCATAAATGTAAATGAACTGGATCCTACTCATTATGATTGAAAAATTAAAACGGGAAAACCTGTAAACAGGTACAAAGATTCAAATTTTGGGGAAAAAAGGGAAATGAGAGCGAGAGAAACTTTGAATGCATAAATAAATACATTTCTAAGCTGCTTTGGATTAAAGCATCTGCCAAGTGTATAAATGTAAAATTAAAAAATTAAAATATAATCGATCAGCTAATCAATAAATACCTCTATTGTAAGTTGTTTTGGATAGAAGTGTCTGCTAAATGCATAAATGTAAATGAATATTAAAAGGAATTAATATTAAATATTAAAATTAATATTAAATGAATTTGTAAATGTAAATGAATAAATAAAAATAAATAATTCTCTATTATAGGTTCCTTTGGATCCTACTCATTATGACTGAAAAATTAAAATGGTAAAACCTGTAAACAGGTACAAAGATTCAAGGAAGGGAAAAACGGAAATGAGAGAGAGATAAACTTTGATTGCATGAATGCAGCCTCCTAGTTATGATTTATAGCTTCATTTGATTTCACAACTTTATGACTGAAAAATTAAAACGGGAAAACCTGTAAACCGGTACAAAGATTCAAATTTGGGAAAAAAGGGAAATGAGAGAGAGAGAGAGAAACTTTGAATGCATAAATAAATAAATAAATTTCTAAGCTGCTTTGATAAAAGCATCTGCCAAGTGTATAAATGTAAAATTAAAAAATTAAAATATAATCGATCAACTAATCAATAAATACCTCTATTGTAAGTTGTTTTGGATAGAAGTGTCTGCTAAATGCATAAATGTAAATGAATATTAAAAGGAATTAATATTAAATATTAAAATTAATATTAAATGAATTTGTAAATGTAAATGAATAAATAAAAATAAATAATTCTCTATTATAGGTTCCTTTGGATCCTACTCATTATGACTGAAAAATTAAAATGGTAAAACCTGTAAACAGGTACAAAGATTCAAGGAAGGGAAAAACGGAAATGAGAGAGAGATAAACTTTGAATGCATAAATAAATAAATACATTTCTAAGCTGATTTGGATAAAAGCATCTGCCAAGTGTATAAATTTAAAATTCAAAAATAATAAATAAATAAATACCTCTGTTGTAGGTTGTTTTGGATAAAAATGCCTACTAAATGCAATTTATACATGTAAATGAATAGATAAAAATAAATAAATAAATAATTCTCTATCTCTACCTTTAGATGAAAGTGTCTGTTAAGTGCATAAATGTAACTAGCTAAATATTCCTCTGTTGTAGGTTGCTTTGGAAAAAGCACCTGCTAAATTCATGAATGCAATAATTTTTAAAAGTATGTAAAAACAAAAAATAATATTCGAAATTAAAATTGGTAGACATTAATATAATAATTCCTTGGAACTTCTTTAAACTTACTAAAAATCCATCAAACAGTGGTTTCACAGCTGATATGAGCATAATGGCCTGTAATATTGGTGTGTTTGCTGCTGGCTGTTTCAGGAGCGTTTATGATCCCGTTCCTGATTCTCCTGGTTCTGGAGGGAGTCCCGCTGCTTCATCTGGAGTTTGCCATCGGTCAGAGACTGAGGAAGGGCAGCGTAGGCGTCTGGAGGTCCATCAACCCGTATCTTACCGGAGTCGGTGAGTCACAAAGCTATAAACGCGTCGCTGACTGATAAATGTGTGGGAAACAGCCTTGACTCCTGCAGGAATGAGTTCAGCTGGCTTTTGAAACTATATGATGCTGTCTGTGTGTTTGGTCAGGCATCGCCTCCATGCTGGCGTCCTTCATCGTGGGCATGTATTACAACACCATCATGGCCTGGGTCATGTGGTACTTCTTCAACTCTCTGCAGGATCCTTTACCCTGGAGTCAGTGTCCGGTCAATGCCAACAGGACAGGTATCTGCAGCTCACAGCAACACCAGCGGTACTGATGACTGCAACTATTGAACAACACAGTAACACTTTAAAAGCTTTATGTATAATGGATTATAAAGCTATTCATAATGTATGTTGTAATGCATTTTAAATTTTCATAAATATTGTAACCAGAGTTAAAATGCATTATTATTTTTTCAGATTTCTTGTTACATCTGGAATCAGTTGTTTGTCGTGTGTCTTAATGCAGTATACTTTCTAACGGAGTAACAATGAATAGATAAGTAACATAATGTATTATAACTGTGGTTACAATTATTCATAAGATCATACTATGCATTATAAGACATAATTAATGCTTTAAAATGTTTATAATGCATTATATGTAAAGGCTTTACTTGAAATAAAGCTGCAATAAAATAAAAGTATTAGATGAAAAATTAAATGTTAAAATTAGAAATGTTGATAAAATAAATTACATAAACTAAAATGTTAAAATTAAAAATCTTGACCAAATAAAATATAACTATTAGATGAAAAATGTACACATTCAAATTAAAAATGCCGATATAAAATATAAATATTAAACAAATTTGAAATGTTGATATATAATAAAACAAATACTACAAGGCAGCATCTAAAATAAAATATAAATATTACATTAAAACCTTAAATGTTAAAATTCTAAATGTTGAAATAAAATTAAATATAAATATCAGATGAAAAACCTAAATGTTAAAATTAGATCAAATGAAAAACTTATTTCAGTTAGTTACCAAGGAAACATTTCCAATTTTAACATTTAAGTTGAAGTACTAAAATTACTAAAACTGAGATAAAAAATAAAGCTAAATAGAAATATTAAAAAAGAATTAAAATGACAAAAACTAAATTGAATACTTCAAATATAAAAATAAAAGTTCATTCAAAATACTAATAAATACTATAAATAAAGCTAAAATAACACTGATACTACTTTAACTAATTTACAGGTTACACTTTATTTTGTTAGTCCACTTTAGACATTCTACTAACTATAAGTAACTTTGTAACTACATGTCAATTACATGTTAACTAATTCTCATAAATTTGCAACTACGTCTATTAACTCAGAGTAGACTGTTAGGGTAGGTTTAGGGTTAGTAGAATAAGTTGACATATACTTGCAAAGTTTCTCAAAGTCAGTATGTTGTATGTTGTGGACCCATCAAAATAAAGTGTTAGAAGATATTAAGCAGACAGTCTACTAATACTCTAATGACTGCTAGTTGACATGTAGTTGCAAAGTTACTTACTGCTAGTAGAAAGTGTTACCAATTTACATTCTTAATTCATGTCCCTGATCTTATTGTGAATGATTAAGCATGATATTCTAAACAAAAATGCAATAACTTGCTCTACCTGCTGCTAATATCATTTAATGTATCATGACTACGATAAAGGTTACAGTAATAATATCTCAGATCTCCAGTGTAATGTGCCTGTCTCTCCGCAGGTCTGGAGCCGGAGTGCGCGCGCAGTTCTCCGGTGGATTATTTCTGGTACAGAGAGACTCTGAACAGCTCGACGGCGATCGAGGACTCCGGAGGTCTGCAGTGGTGGCTGGTGCTGTGTCTGTTCTGCGCCTGGATCGTCCTGTACGTCTGCTGCATCAGAGGCATCGAGACCACCGGGAAGGTAACCACAAACAATTCATATTCAGTAATATTATCAATAGCTTCACAGCTAACAAATTTACACTACCAGTCAAAAGTTTTTGAACATTAAGATTTTTAATGTTTTTAATAAATGCAAGCCTTCATTTATTTGATCCAAATAACAAAAACTGTAAAACTGTGAAATATTTTTACTATTATTTGTTTACGATATTTTTGAATATCTGTTAAAATGTTATTTATTCCTGTGATTTCAAAGCTGAATTTTCAGCATCATTACTCCAGTCACATGATCCTTCAGAAATTACATTTACATTTAATTATTTAGCAGATGCTTTTATCCAAAGCGACTTAGAAAAGAGGACAATAGAAGCAATAAAAACCAACAAAAGAGCAACAACATGCAAGCGATATGACAAGTCTTGGTTAGCCTAACCCAGTACACGTAGAAAGTTTTGTTTTTTTGTTGTTTTGTTTTTTAAAGAAAACAAGTAGATAGAATATAGAAAAAAGAAACCTAGTGTTTTTTTTTTGTTTGTTTGTTTGTTTTTTTAAGAAAAAAAGTAAAACAGAAAAAAGAAAGCTAGTGTTAGTTTTTAAAGAAAAAGTAGCAGTTAGAGAATAAATATGCAATTGATAGAGGCTCAAGGGTGTGTGTGTGTGTGTGTGTGTGTGTGTGTGTGTGTGTGTGTGTGTGTGTGTTTTCAGAAATCATTCTAATATTCTGATTTGCTGCTCAAGAAACATTTATTATTATTGTTATGTTGAAAACAGCTGAGTAGACCTTTTCAGGTTTCTTTGATGAATAGAAAGTTCAGAAGAACAGCATTTATCTGAAATAGAAATCTTTTGCAACATTATAAATGTCCTTATCATCACTTTTGATCAATTTAAAGCATCCTTACTAAATAAAAGTATTATTTCTTATATTTCTACTTAGCTTTAAATTTTATGTATTTATTTATTAGCTAGTAATTTTATTACTTCAACTAACATTAGTACTTCAACTTACAGTTGATTTATTTCTAATGTAAAATTTAAAGAACTTTTACAAAACTTTCTAGGAATGTTCCCTGTTTAAAACTGAATGTTTCACATTTATTGAATTGAATCATCATTGAGCTAAATGAATCTGAATAATGACTATTCTCTTCTGTAGCGCTGCTTTACAACTGAAATGGAGTTTGTTTCATAACTGATGAATATATTCTCCTGTTTATTTCTGTGAAGCTGCTTTGAATCAGTCTGTACTGTATAAAGCGATATAGAAATGAATGTGATTTGGCTGTTATTCTATCTCCTGCTCTCCTCAGGCCGTGTACATCACATCCACGTTACCGTATGTGGTTCTCACCATCTTTCTGATTCGAGCGCTGACGCTGAAAGGATCTGTGAGCGGAATCAAGTTCCTCTTCACTCCAGACGTACGTCCAGCGGTTAACCCTGTGTGTGTTTGTGTGTGAACTCACTGAACTCTGACGCGTCTGCTTCCCTGTTGAAGGTGAATGAGCTGATGAACCCGACCACGTGGCTGGACGCTGGAGCTCAGGTGCTCTTCTCCTTCTCTCTGGCCTTCGGTGGCCTCATCTCCTTCTCCAGCTACAACTCAGTCCAGTAAGTCATCTACAACACACACTACAAAACCTATGAGTGTGATGACTTCACGAGCAGCTGCCTTCTGAGAGAGCTTCAATGTGAAGGAAACAGTATGTGATGCTGCCCTAGATTTCATTGAATTTAAATTCAGAGAAGGAACATACTTTATATTAACAGCAGGGTTAAGTTTTATTTTTTCCGTATTTAAGATTTTTTTTATTTGGTTTTAATTAATATATCAGTTACAGTAATTTTAGTTCTTCAACTTATACTTTTTTTAGGGGGTACTTCCAAAGGCAACGTTTCTAATTTCAGTTCAAGTTTTAATAATTTTGTGATGTATTTTTGTTATTTTTATTTCTATTTAGTACTGATAATTTAATCAATATTTATTTCAGTTTTAGTCATTTTAGTACACCAACTTAAACTTATTTTATTTTGGCTAGTTCCCAAGGCACCATTTCTGAATTTAGTTTAAGTTTTAGCAATTTTGTTTATTTGCTTTTGTTATTTTTTTCTCTTTAGCTTTAACTTATATTTATCTCAGTCACAGTTTTAATAATTTTAGCTTTTAAACTTGTACTTATTTTATTTTGGGTAGTTTCCAGGGCAACATTTCTAATTTTGGTTTAAGTTTTAGTAATTCTGTAATGTGCTTTTGGTATGTATTTATTAATTTTTATTTCTATTTAGCTTTAATTTATATTTATTTTAGTTTTAGTCATTTTAATAGGCTACTTCAACTTATTTCAGGTAGTCCCCAAGGCAACATTTATAATTTTAGTTTAAGTTTTAGTAATTTAGCTATGTCCTTTTAATTATTTTTTTAGATGCCTTAATTTATATTAAGATTTATTTTAAATAAGTTTAGTTCTTCAACTTGTAGGCTACTTATTTTATTTCAGTTAGTTGCCTAGGCAACATCTTTAATTCTCATTTATTTTTTTAGATTAATGAAACCCATTTTTAGTAGTTTGAGTTTGTGTTTTAGATTGTTAACGATAACAACATTGGTCAAGAAAGCATCTATAACTGTTTCCATCCATCTATTTTAATGTGAATTTTGGGATATCTCGAACAGATGGGATGGAAACAGTGCATTATTCGCAAATGTTTTATACATTATTCTGATTTTGTTCTAATTAATGACTTCATTATTAATAATTATTCTAATTAAGTTATAGTCACTACTTTGGATGGAAACAGCGAATGCTTTCAAATGTTGTCTATGTAGGCAGCTCATATGGAAAAGAGCTCATATACAGCAGCTTATGTTGTAGATATTTTGAGTAAGTTGATTATTTTTCCATCAGTAATAACTGTGAGCAGGATGCCGTTACCATATCCATCATCAACGGTCTGACCTCGGTTTACTCTGCGACCGTCATTTACTCCATCATCGGCTTCAGAGCCACGGAGAACTACGACGCATGTCTGGAGAGGTACGTCCCTACATTCACTACTGTTCAAACACTTCAAGTCTGTAAGATTATTCTCTTTTAAGAAATTAATTAGCAATTTTGTTGCTAAATTTAGCAACTTTTCAGACTATCCTAGCAACTTTTTCTTCCAAAAGCACCTTGCAACAAATTTAGCTATTTTAAAAATTTATCTGACAACTTTTAGCAACATTTTGCTAAGTGACTCAAACAATAATAAGGCACACATTTAGAATTTAAATTACACAAAAAGAGGAAACCAAGGATGCCTAGCAGTACACACATCACGTGAATTAAGTTAGCTGCTATTTGCAATTGTTTAATTTAATAATAGTAATAATTTAATAATTTAATAATTGTTTATTTATGATACACTTTGTTAGTAGTTTGTACCTGCAACTGTTGATCAGTTAGTACACTGTAAGAAAAATATCTAGAAAAATGGAAAAGTTACTAGTAATTTTCCAGGACATTATCTGTTATCCATTTTCCATTGTAACCCTGTAACCCGAAAACACAAAATACTATGCGTAATTAAATATGCAGGTAAAAAAACCTGTGGAAAAATCAATACAGAAAATTTCTTCATATTAACATAGTAGATTGTGCCTTCACTGAGAAAAATGATTTTGTGGTGAAGTAAATACTACATAAAAACAAATGTAATTTCTACATTAAATAATTTAGTTCAGGCAATAATTTAAAAATGTAAGTAAATTCTATACTATTACTCAATTTAAGCTTGTAGAAATGAACGTTTGAATTTAAGTATATTTTACTTATAAGTATATTTTACTTAGAATTGTTTGTTATGTTTACAAGGATTCTTTAAGTTATGATCACGTTTTCCCCATCATGCACTGGGGCATGAATAATTAATAAGGTAAAATTTTTCACTGTTTTTGAGTTGTATTTACACTATTTTATGGTTGCTTTTGTTGTTAGGTTTAGTAACTTACTGTTTTGTGACATCTGGAGTTCATTTTTTACTCAAAAATGACCCATTCATACTCAAACACTATTCACTGATTGTTACTATCATTGTGTATGATATAGCAAGTATTGAGGTCTCTGTGTTCATTTGGGTAACAATTATGTTGAGTGGACATATTAGTTTAAAAGGATAATAAGCTGTTCACCTACATGTTTCTAAGTGAACCACATGCTTTAATAGCATGTTTTTATTCCCCCAGTTCTACATTGTTTAAGTAAGTTTTATAAACCGTGACTGAGTGAAATGTAGCAGTGCAGTAAGCAGACCAACAGCTGAAGATCTAAAATAAGTTAAAATGTTATTTTGGTTCAACTCAATTAATTATATATATATATATTTTTTTAATATAAATGAGTTTAAATGTTAACACAACTTGAAATTACTTAGTAGATTATATCATGTTGCATGTTTTAAGTAAAGAATGTTGAGTGATCTCAAATATTTAAGTTCATATAACAAAGATTATCTTGTATATTTTAATTAAAATTGTTCCAAGTTGGGTTTACTTAAAAAGTGTGATGCAAAAATGGTGCATATATATTTTAAGTAAATCTAACGCATCAGTTTTACCAGTGTTATTTTAACAGACTTTTCTTAGAGTGTAGCATACTTACTACTAATACACTGCTTAAAAGTATAATTGTTCAGAATGTGTAGTTTTACTTGTTTACTAGCTAATAAAAAAAAATTAATTGTAAATTGTAATCTTTCAAAAATGTGCGTTTTCAATAATTCAATGTATTTAAAAATAGTTATTTTTATATTATGCATATATATATATATATATATATATATATATCATACGTGAAATATAATTTTTGCTGAGATTTGATGTAGTGACACAATTTTGCATCGTAATGACATCACAACATCATTTAGCAACTTTTAGCAATAAATTGACCTTCCTTTAACAACTTCCCCGAAAATTTGTTGGCAACACTGTTTCGCGCTTTGGCGCTGAGCCAGAGAAGATATCACAAATTTTCAGTCTTAACCACATTGTGTTTATTTTAGGTTTCAGATATTTAAATACACATTGTGTAGGTAACTATAAAGTACTCTATTCTTCACTGGCCACTTACTTCCATGTCTTTTGGGAGGAGATCCCAGCTCCGATTCAGTGTGAACTAACCTGGCGGCTGGTTATACTACATCAACTAACATGATCATTATAAAGGTGTTTAAACGATCAAATACATTTACTCGACCATATTTGAGAGTCGGAATACCAGATATTTCATAATATAATTAACACGTTTGTGAAGATTTTGAATTTAAAAAGGGCTGGGTGATATGCCTAAAAAAAGTATCACGATCATTTTATTTTTTTCATAGGCCTATCGATATCGTTAATCACATTTTTATTTCTCTCAAGTTTAAAGGCATATTTTTGCTCCTAAGTGAAAGTTGTAGAAATCAGACTATTAATTGTGGTTTTAAACTACTCTTTATGGTCAGAACATGACAAACACGTTTTTGAATTCTTTACACTTTTCCAGGCATTTTTCATAGACAAAATAATTATCTTAATAGAAAAATGTATTTCTTAGTTTCCTCATGTTCTAATGAGTGCTATTGTTTCTGTCAAATGTGCACATTGATAATAATCATAAATGTTTCTTGAGCAGCAAATCAGTATATTAGAATTATTTCTGAAGGATCATGTGACCCTGAAGACTGGAGTAATGATGCTGAAAATTCAGTTTTGATCATAGAAATAAATTACATTTTAACAGATATTCACACAGAAAGCAGCTACTTTAAATTGTAATAATATTTCACTATTTTTACAGTATTTTTGATCAAATAAATGCAGCCTTGGTGAGCAGAAGATACTTTTTTCAGAAGCTCTTACTGACTCCAAATGTTTGAATGGTAGTGTGACCTCGTTGTATTATATTTTCTGACAGTAACATCCTGACGCTGATGAACACGTTTGATCTGCCGGAGGGAAACATCACGGAGAGCAACTATGACAGTTTTCTTCAGCATCTCAACAGCACAGCACCAGCCGTCTTTCAGGAGCTCCAGCTGAAGACCTGCGACATGCAGACGCTCCTCAGCGAGGTACGACAGAAATCACACATTACTAGTCAACCATCACCCATGCCGAATGGAAATTATCCTCATCCTTTAAGTCACGAGTAAAGATCTCCAGATGAACAGCTGCCCTGATGTTTGGTTTCAGGGAGTTGAGGGAACCGGTCTGGCCTTCATCGTCTTCACCGAGGCCATCACTAAGATGCCCGTCTCTCCTCTTTGGTCAGTGCTGTTCTTCATCATGCTCTTCTGTCTGGGATTGTCCACCATGTTCGGGAACATCGAGGGAGTTGTGGTGCCGCTGCAGGATCTGAACCTGCTCCCCAAAAAATGGCCTAAAGAACTCTTCACTGGTAAACACATCAACCACAAACCACTTCCAAACACAGCAGACAAATATCAGCTGCAGTGTTGTGGGTAACTTATGTAATCAGATTACTTTTTTCAAGTAGCTACTAAAGTAACGCATTACTTTTTAACTGAGAAGGAAATATCTGAGTTACTTTTTCAAATGAGCAACTCCAGTTACTTTGTTACTCATGTATTGACTGACAGCTCGTGTTGCCATGTTGAGAGAAATCAGGTGTAAGTGCAGAGCATTGTGTGTGAACATGATCTTCTAGACTAAATGTGACTCTGAACCAAAACCAGTCATAAGGGTCAATTTTCTGAAACTGAAATTTATACATCATCTGAAAGCTGAATAAATAAGCTTTCCATTCATGTATGGTTTGTTAGTATAGGACAATATTTGGCCGAGATACAACTATTTGAAAATCTGCAAAAAAAATCAAAACATTGAGAAAATCACCTTTAAAGTTGTCCAAATGGTGTCCTTAGCAATGCATATTACTAATCAAAAATTAAGTTTTGATATATTTATGGTAGGAAATTTACAAAATATCTTCATGGAACATGATCTTTACTTGATTACTTAATCCTATTGATTTTTGGCATAAAAGAAAAATGGATAATTTTGACCCATACAATGTATTGTTGGCTATTGCTACAAATATACCTGTGCTACTTATGACTGCTTTTGTGCTGCAGGGTCACAAATGTTAACATGTATTTTCTCATCTCACCTCCACAAAAACAGATTCAGGATTCCTCAAAATGAATAAAAATGCAAACTCAGAATATTATACAAATCTGCAATAATTAAATATGTTAAATTAGATAAATATCATTTATGTATTTAATCCTATTTTATTAACCGATGTCTTTGCTACTGACCTTCAATGATCCAATTCAACCATACTAATAAGCAAAAATGACACATTTGTGTTTGATTTTAGTTATTGCTGAATAGTGTTGATCTTTCTTCTCCTTCGTCATATTCTTCATGTGCGCCCTCTTTGAGCTGCGCCCTCTACTGTACAGACGTGAATTTACATTTCCTTCAGCCTGAGGCCTATTCATTTCACCTTTGGTGTGGAAGGGCTTTTACATTTGTAAAAGAAGAACATATATATATATATATATATATATATATATATATACATATACATATTGTAATGCATTACTTTTAAAGTAACTTTCCCCAACACTGATCAGCTGACCTGCTGATGTTTTTCAGGTCTGACATGTGTTGTGTCCTTCGTGACGGCGCTCGTATTCGTCCAGTCCTCTGGGAACTACTGGCTGGCTCTGTTCGATGGCTTCGCCGGCTCTATTCCTCTGCTGGTCATCGCTCTCTGCGAGATAATCGCTGTGGTTTACGTCTATGGGATTGACAGGTAAAAGCCAACTTGAAATCGAAGCTGTTTAAAGGGATAGTTCACCCAAAAATGAAAATTCTGTCATAAATTATTCACTCTCATGTTGTTCCAAACCCGTAAACAAAAAAGTATTCTCATAGCTTTCTTAAAATTACGGTTGAACCCCTGATGTCACATGGATTATTTTAATGATGTCCTAGTGAAGTTTCTGGACCTTGATCGTGGTAGTAACCTTGCTGTCTATGGAGGGTCAGAAAGCTCTCGGATTTTATCAGAAATATCTAAATTTGTGTTCCGAAGATGAACGAAGGTCTTACGGGTTTGGAACAACATGAGGGTGAGTAATTAATGACAGAATTTTAATTTTTGGATGTTATTAGGTTGGCTCGACAAAGCCAACATACTGAAATCCTATCTACGCTGCAGCTTCTTCTTCTGAGACTAAATTTAGTCAGTATCTCCAAGAGTTTTCAAGCTACATCCACTGAACCTAGGTCAGACATTCAGACTGGTCTTACTCTGGATGCTGTATCTTTTATGACTTTCAGTTTTCATAAACCAATCAAAACTATGAAAAGTCCTATAGACTTTCATTGAGGGGATCAAAACTTTTGTACAATAAGTCTTATAGAGTGTTTAGGCTGTCTGTCACTAGCAAAGCTGAATGACTATCCTAGGACAACATGCTAATTCATGCTAACAACATGCTAAAATGTTAATGTACTAAAACATGCTAAATCATGCTTAAAACATGTTAAATGCTAGAAATGTGCTAAAACATGCTAGCAAGAAACAAGCTACCAGCGTTAACTAGCAACACATTAAAACATGCTATCAATTTGCTAAATCAAGCTAGCAACATGCTAAAACATACTAGAAATGTGTTAAATTATGCTAACAACATTGTAAAATGTTAAAAATATGCTCACAATGTGCAAACTCACATTAGCAATGTGCTAAATCATGTTAATATGTTAAATCATACTAGCAACATGTTAAAACATGCAAAAAATGAGCTAACTTATGCTAGCAACATGGTAACAACGTGTTAAATTATGTTAGCAACATAATTTCTAAATCATGCTAGCAATGGTGCTAAAATGTTAGTTAAATCATGAAATAACTTGCTTAAATATTTTAGCAATGTGCTAAAACATGTAATAATCATGTTATTTCAAACTTTTAAACAAGGCTTTGTCAAGCCAACATCAAAGTTTGTTTACAAACTTTACTTATCTAGTTGATCTTATTCTGCACATTATTCACAGTTCCAGTTCTAGTTCATGCAGTAATTTAATGCAATAAACAGTAACAGCTTGTGTTTTGATAGACAAAAGATAAATAAATGGAAACTCTTGATGTTTTTAAGTGCTTAGAAGAAAGGTAAAGCTGTTCTCTTTCTATCCTCCAGGTTTAACAAGGACATTGAGTTCATGGTGGGTCACAAGCCCAACATCTTCTGGCAGTTCACGTGGCGGTTCCTCAGTCCCATCATCATCCTGATCATTCTGATCTTCTATTTTGTCACTACAGTCAGCAAACAGCTGACCTACAGCGTCTGGGACCCTGAATCGGTATGTATGGGACTATATCTTGCATTTCCGATGTGATATGAGATGTGAAAAGGCAGAAGAACAATTTCGGCAAAAGGCGGACGCGAACTCGGGTCTCTCGCATCAAAAACAATACGCTACGCGCATTATCATTTATGCCACTGAAATAGTTATGCAGCAGCCATCTTTCGTAATGTTGTGACATTAGCAGGCAGAGGTAATGTAGCCCCTGACAACAAGGTGGCCTATTTGCACTTTGTGTAAAAAGACACTCCATTAATTAAAAGGCACCAGACTACAGAAAATGGCATATATACTCTAGTAATTTTTTTTTCTGGAGGAGGACCCACCCACATTTATTTTGCTTCCGACGCGCATGCATGAATGTACAGAGCTGCCTGAACCACCGCTAGCGGTAAACAGGAAGCATTTGTCCGAAGAGATATTGCGAAAGAACTAGTCCTGTCAAACGATTAATCGCGATTAATCACATGCAAAATAAAAGTTTTTGTTTACATAATATATGTGTGTGTACTGTGTATATTTTTTATGTATAAAGAAATACACACACATACAGTATATATTTAAGAAAAATATGTTATATTTGTAAATTAAATATATTTATATATAATATAAATTATATAAATATATACATGTAAATTTTGTGAGCTAATGCAAAAGTTTCTCAGGGAAGGCAAAAATTTTGCAATAGATTGCAAAGCTTTGAAAAAAAAAATTCCCTCCCTTCCCGTATTTTTTCCACCACCATGTTCCTTTAGGGGCTCCATACTCATAAACTCAGAATTCTGGGGGGTGGGGGGGGGGGGGAGTTGTGAGATTTTAATAAATAATAAAAAACAAATAAAACAAACAAAAAAAACAATAAAAAACAAATCGCAATTACATTGATTTTGTGGAGCCAAAATTTAGGCCAAGCGAAATTTTAAAAGCAGGTTTTTGTTCCTATCGTACGGATTAATATTGAAATTTCGCAGGAACGGTAAGCGCACCTTTACTGTGAAAGTGTTATCAGTGCTCGACAAAAATCGAAAACGGTCCCACAACTTTTCTTTTTTTTTTTTTTTGCTTTCATCACCCAATCAATTTCCAATAGATTAAACTAATATCCTTGTTGAATATCCAGTTTCTATGAAAGCTTGTTTCGGCCAACAAAATACAAAAGGTAACTGCAACTTTTTCATCTCAAAATTCAGACTTTCTTGCAACTCTGAATTTGTCTCTCAATTTAGACTCGAAAAAAGGAAGAAAAAAAATCTGAATTGTGATTATTTTTTATTCTGTGGTGGTAAAAAAACCCAACTCTAAAAAAAAGCCCAATTTTTAGAACCCAATTCTAAACAAAAAAAAAAAATTTAGAAATTCAGTATTCAGAGAAAGTCAGAATTATTAGTTTATATCTTGCAACTCTGACTTTTTTTCTTTCGTTTCTTTTCCATTATTTTTTTATCTGGCAATTTTAAATTTTAAAACATAATATGTAAAATTAAAATAAAGTAAAAATCAAATACGTACTAAAAAGTATTAACCTATAAAATGTAAAATAATTTTAAAATGAAAGCAAATTGAAATAAAACCCTAAAAATCTATTAAGTCGTAAAATGAAAATAATTAAATAGTTTTTGAACAAAAACAAATCAAAACACTACAAATGCATTAAAACGTGAATGATTTTAAAATAAAAACTATTAAAATAATTTACAGAATTGTAAGGGAAAAAAGTCAGAATTATGAGAAAAAAAAATGTCACAATTATCTTTTTTAAATTTTTCACTCCATGTCGGAAACAAGCTTCCATATGTTTCAAGCAGAAATACAGTCACATTGCAGAAGCAAAGTTAGTTTGGTCATTTTGCACAGCTAGAGAGGTGTCTGTGTAAAGTATGTGAAGACTAAGTGCATCTTCTGTCCGAACAGGATAATTTCCCCGCTCTTAAAGAGGTGAACTATCCTAACTGGATCAGCGCCATCATCTTCATCCTAGCCGGCATTCCCAGCCTCAGCATCCCAGGAGTCGCCATCATCCGAGCTCTGTGGAAATGCTGCTCGAAGGACAAAGAGAAGAAAGAAGAGCGCAGCATTTCTGGAAAAGAAATAAGTGTGAATACACTAGCGTAGATCGTAGACCGTATGAAACGATGAGTTCACGACCGAATTAAGCTCAAGGATACGATTACGTCAGGTATTGCCCAGCAGGCACAAAACAGGCACACATACTCATAAGACGTTGATATTTGGTTAAATTTTGGTTGCGACGTCGGTGACCAAAATTCAACGTAAATTCAAAGTCTAATGTCAATGTTAAATTGATGTCCAATACCGACGTCAGCTGACGTTGAGATTTTGTTGTTTTTAGGTTGTGCAACCAAAATCCAACGTTAAGTCAACGTCAAATTGACGTCAAATTTTGAGATCAACCCGATTTTCATTTTCAACCAAAATGCAACGTCTGTCTGACGTCATGTCCAACGTAAACCTGACGTTACATAGACGTCTGGTGCCTGCTGGGTGAACTCTTACATTTGTATTATATACTCACAATCCATTTTGCAATGTATATATATATATTACTTATGTATAATAAACTATGATTGTTTTTCAATGTCTTTATCCACCTTATTTTGAAACGCGAAGCTAATTTCTGTCAATGTGCGAGACTTCCGGTTCATTAGCCGCTATAACTGGAACAATAACAAAGTGCGGTAACATATATTTGGCTACAAGCCACTGTGTTATGATAATAAATTAATATTAAATGACAATGAATACCAGTTTCAGATAAAATGACAATGAATACTGATATCAAACAGCATAATGGACAGGTTTTGTTTGGTTAGAATAATGGCGCGAATGAAACCGGAAGCCGCGCACATTCCACTTACAAATGCTCGCGCTCATTATTAAAAACAAGGTGGATAGAAAACAGATATAGATTCTGTACAGTAGCGGAATTCTTTTTTTAAAGATTGTGTGTTATCGACATCATTTCCCACAGGACACGCTGTAGTAATTTACCAGCACTTACAGAACAGCTTGTCCTTCCTTAAGATTTTATAGCGCTTATCTTTCAGTCTTAAATTAATAATTATCAGAAGCTGATACATTGTGCTCTTTTTGTTCTAATAGAGGCTTTCTGTTTTACCTGTGAACTTACAGTCAGGACAGTCCCATAATCTACAATTACTGTAATATCTTATCTAACAAACACACAAAACAATACAATCAGCGCATGCTAATAAAGATACTAATTGAGTTCTGAAGAAGCCCGGCAGCAGGAATAATTAGTTTCCCAAAACTGGAACCTCCCGTGTTTATTTGTACACAATTCTTCAACAAATGAATATTTTACATATTTACTGTCGTACAACACTTTCAAGTAACGCTGTAGTACTAGAGGAACAATAAGACTTGGAACAGTAATTTGAAATACAATTTATTCTACAAATTTTTTTCTTAAGATTCTACAAATCTTGCTTAATTCGGACTATTATTAAAACAAAAAAAACTCCCTTTCGAGGTTAATTAAGGTGAGCAGCTGCATCACAGGTTCTAAGCAGAAAGGCCTGGAGGAACTTTATCAGAAGCAGATGTTAAGAAGGGTTGAATCTATCCTGTCAGATAGTTCTTATCCCTTACAGGATGAATTTCAGATGTTTCCATCGGGATCACGCTTCAAACTCCCAAAATTCAGAACCAACAGATATAAACACTCTTTTGTACCTGGCAGCCATTCTGCTTCTCAATTCTATAAAGAACCATAGATAACTTAGTGACTTACTATTTATTGATTGTTTACTGTTTTTTTATTATTTTCAGCCATGCCTGCAAGGTAGGCAATCTTTGTATTGTGTGTGTGATTGTGTGTGATTTGTATTATACTATCTGTTGCACAACGAATTGACACCTTGGGGACAAATAAAGAAATTTGAACTTGAACTTGGTTGAACTTAGGACAGGGATTCCCGAACGTTTAACAGCTGAACTGAGCTGAAAGATTACCTGAGATTTTAAGTTAAGATTTCAGTAATTTAACAACAAATTCATATGGTCACACGACATGCTGCAAAACAAATAAACTATTTTGTTTTTAGTAGGGGTTTTATTTTGAAATTATTTATTTTAACTTTATATTGTTGTGATTTCATACATTTTAGTGAGTTTTATTTTGGTTTAAAAATATTTATATTAATTTTACATTTTATGATTTAATAAATTTTTTTGTAAGTGTTCTGTTTTGATTTGTTTTTATTGCAACTGTATTAAATTAATTTTACATTTTGATTTGTTTTTATTTTAAAAATTATTTTAATGTTACATTTTATGATTTAATACATTTTTAGAAAGCGTTCTGTTTTGATTTATTTTAAATGTATTAAAAAATGTAATATTACATTTTATGATTCCATACATTTTATGATTCCATACACTAAAACATAATTATTTTAGTGTTTTATTTTGATTTGTTTTTATTTGAACATTTTTAATTTTACGTTTTATGATTTAATACATTTTTAGTAAGTTATTTATTTGTTTTGTGCATTATTTTAATTAGTAATTTTAAGTTTAAATTATTAATTAATCAACACTTAATGTTTTACAAGAATAAGGCTAGTAAAAAAATCCGGGACATGTTTTTGATAGCTTTACAGGAATTATTGTCTATTTGCAGAATAAAAATTTTTGTTTACACATTACTGTATCTTTGATGTCTTAAATGTGTCTGAGGGGAAACTGCATCTGCTCACAATCACCAGCAGGTGGCGCTATTAAAACAGAGTGAAAACCATTACATTCATGCAGTTAGCGGACATGAAACACATATAGTGATGATCCTCAAACTTCTGCAATTATTTTGACAACATGAAATATAAAAATAATATAATATATTAATTTCTACTCAAGGATCTTCTATACCTTATTAAGTTGCTTTAAAGCATTTCATTATGACGAGTTGCTGAATTATGACATTTTTCCTCCAGCAGATCATAACTCCATCTTTCCTGTAGTAGGAAAAGACAACACAAAAAACAAACAAAAAAAAAACAACAACTTAGAAACATAGAAACAAACAGACAATATGATTTAAAATATGAATACAAATAGCTCATACACGTTTTATTCTTCAGGGATGCATTAAATTGATCAAAAGTGACAGTCAAAACATAATGTTACAAAAGATTTTGGTTTCAAATAAATGCTGTTCTTGCTATTCATCTGTGAATCCTGAAAAATTTATGCATTTCTGTGTCAAACATATTCAGCACAACTGTTTTCAAAATTGATAATAATCAGAAATGTTTCTTGAGCAGCAAATCAGCATATTATAATGATTTCTGAAGGATCATGTGACACTGAAGACTGGAGTAATGATGCTGAAAATACAGCTTTGATCACAGAAATAAATTACAGTTTAACACATATTCACATAGAAACCAGCTATTTTAAATTACAATATATTTCACTATTGTTACTGATTTTTCTGTATTTTGGTCTCATAAAGGCATCCTTGGTGAGCAGAAGAACCACTAGTGTACATGTGTAAATAGATTCATGTAAACATACAGTACATAAATGAAAGTGAAAAGTCATAATCATTCTCTTGTGATTGTCCATCTAACGAGTGTTGGGTCTGCTTTGATAGTATGAGAATCCTGAGAACAGATATTACTGAGCTCACAAACACTGGTTAGCAATGACTCGCCGAGCAAAACATGTCACAACATCTAAACCTGACCCGGTGTTTGGAGTAAAGCCCATGATGCCATCAGCAGCCGATCACCCTAGATCCCAGTGTCCAGTCTTCACACATTCACTCTGATTCACCTCAGTCTGCTAATTGAGCTGCTAAAACAGTGCATCTGAGTGTAATGACAAATCAGAGTCATGCTTTCAGAATTATTTACTAGTAATGGGTCTTTTCCACCGAGCGGTACGGTTCAGTACAGTACGGTACGGTACGCATTTATGTCCATTTCCATTGTCAGAAGTTGTGAATGGTACCAAAATAGCGAACCGTACCGTATCACTTTTTTGGTACTCTTCCATTGGGGTACCTAGCACAGCAAAGGGTACCAAAAGGGTGGAGCTAAACTCACTGCAGAACGTTGATTGGTTGACTAGATCATCACTTTTGCGTGATACAAGGGGATTAAGCTTCTCCTTCACTCATTCTGCTCTGCTGTCCGTGAGTGTTGGGCTTATTTACATCAGTGTGCAAACACAAAAATATATAACTGTGTATTTTATTATTTTATATTTTCACACAGATAATAGCCGTTTCTCAATATACGTTCCTGTGGACTTGTGAAACGTCATTGCCCAAAAACCTACATAACTTTCAAAATATTACTGTTATTGAGTCATGAAATGTAGTTTTAAGAGTTTTTCCTCTGTGATGTCTCTGTAGTGATTAAACATGAGATACAATTCATTTTGTGTATATTTAACAGGCATTTGTGGTCTCATGAATCTATTATTTCATGAGACCACAACTTACTGGGGGAAGTCGTGGCCTAATAGTCATGGATTGTAGGTGGGGGGAGTGAATGTACAGACTGAGGTGCCCTTGAGCAAGGCACTGAACCCCCAATTGCTCCCCGGGCGCCGCAGCATAAATGGCTGCCCACTGCTCCGGGTGTGTGTGCACTTTGGATGGGTTAAATGCAGAGCACAAATTCCGAGTATGAGACACCATACTTGGCTGTATGTCACGTCACTTTCACTTATTTGTTCCTGGTCATATCGTTTTGGCTGAGCATAAAGTTATGTTTAACTTTAAGCCTATATATTTATTTTGAACTTTACTGTAGTACAGCGCTGACTTTGTAGCATACTTTTGACTGAATTATTTGTCTTTATTTCCTCTTATATAAGCCTCTTATACTTTGCACGTATACTTTTATAATGGCCATTATTGTTAATTAAAACGGGACATTCTAAAATGCTTAAAGTGAAAAACGTTTAACGTGGCTTAACGTACCTAAACATCGACCAGAGAAACCCAAATTTCTGTCAAACCTTACTTGTAATAAACACTAACTACTGTCAAAAGAACAAGCCCTTATTCCACAGATAAAGTGAATAGTTTCACGTTAAGCGTTTTCGCCCCCATAGAAGTCCGTTATAAGAAAACAGCTTAACGTGGCTTAATGTACCTTAACAAAGACCAGGGAAAACCACATTTCTGTCATTTTAGTTGTGATATATCTGCGGTAAATTCACTCAAAAGCCATCGTGCATTGCGTAAGTGTTAAAAGGTGTTGCACTTTATATGACTACACGAAATGAACATCTTTCTTTCTTTATTTATTTATTTATAAAGCACATTTTAAAACAACCAAAAGTTTGGCCAAAGTGCTGTACAGGAAATTGAAAACAAAACAGCAATCAAAATATAGACGATATACAAAAAACACAGCACAGTAAAAAACAACTTTTAACCCATCATACATTTTTCAAATAAATAAGATTTAAGCATAAAAGTGTATAGAGAAGGTACTGTTCGGATAGCTACAGGGAGACTGTTCCAAAGAGTTGGCCCGGCAACAGCAAAAGCTCGATGACCACGATGTTTCAGTCTGGACCTAGGAACGGATAGCATTTTTAAATGCTCCGACCTTAGTGATCTCACTGGTTTGTGTGAAAGCAACAACTCAGTGTGAGATAAACAGGTGCAAGACTATTTAGTGATTTAAAAACCAGAATTAGTATTTTAAATTCAACTCTCAATTTTATCAGCAAACAACGAGAATAAGATCAAAATAGGAGAAATATGCTGATATTTACGAGTTCCAGTCAGGAGCCTGGCTGCTGCATTTTGGACCAATTGTAAACCGCTCCATAGATGAACAATTTATCCCATAATAAAGAGAATTACAATAGTCCAAGCGAGTAATAACGAATGCATAAATTACTTTTTCAAAATTCTTTGATGATAAGAATGATTTCACTTTAGCCAGGCGACGAAGATGGAAAAAACACGACTTAACTACACCATTTATCTGTTTGACAAACTTTAGGCCCGAATCAAACCAAAAACCTAAGTTTTTTGCACAGGAAGTAACCCACCGATGCAAATGACCAAGGTTATAATTACTAGCATTAAAAGCATCACTGGGTCCAAACTAAATTATTTCGGTTTACCTTCATTTAACATCAGAAAATTTTCTGTAAGCCATTTTTTAGTTCCTGGATACATGCATACAGATCTTCTAGTGCATTTACTCCATTTGGTTTAAAAGAAAGATACAACTGTATATCATCAGCATATACGTGGAAAGAGATGCCATATTTCTTGAAAATCAACCCCAAAGGTAATACAGGTGAATCTCAATAAATTACAATGTCGTAGAAAAGTTCATTTATTTCAGTAATTCAACTCAAATTGTGAAACTCGTGTATTAAATAAATTCAGTGCACACAGACTGAAGTAGTTTAAGTCTTTGGTTCTTTTAATTGTGATGATTTTGGCTCACATTTAACAAAAACCCACCAATTCACATGCGTGAGTACAATAATATCACATATCACAAGACTTTTACTCAAGTAATATTCTAAACGGTGACTTCAACTTCTACCAAAGTCGTTTTCTGGTAAGATATCTGTACTTTTACTTGAGTATGGCTTTCAGGTACTTTATACACCATTGTTTACTTCTATAGATTTTTATGGAAGGATTTTTCCAGACTATTTTCAAATAGAATTGCAAATTGTATTTTCAATTGAGTTTTCCATATGTGGGCCCATAAACTGGGACATAATCCAAATGCAATTGCAAATCTTGCATTACCGTTTGCAATTTCGCTTTCGTGAACGCACAGTGACTGCCACATTTCAAATGAAAAAGCAAAGCCCATTTGCAACTGTATTTCCCATGTCTTACGAGTTAGAATTTCCGTTGTCTACACGGAAAGCTGTCAATCAATGTGAGTGGGCGGGACTATATTTGGGGGCGTGTTTGTTTTGGGAGGTGACGTCACACAGATGACCGTGCCGAATGCTTTGATCAATGGAGGTAATCTGTAAAGGCTCTGCTAAAAATAGTTGTCAATCAGTTCGTGTCTGTGTGAACGAACAGACAACCTTCTTGGCACAATACATAATTCTGTCTTTTTTACCCCAAATGCAGCAATTATACCCTGCTAACAGCGGGAGCAAAAACGGTACGCACAATAGGTCAATATTCACTATTAACGAAATGCTTTTCACCTGTCTCAACATCTCTCACTGCTTCTCTCACTCCCATTGATGCAAATGAGTAAACAGACAGTGCAATTCTACACTTATTACAGTACATTTTATTCCTTTCTTTTAATCTGTAAAAGAGCACGTCACACCTGCACTGTAAAAAATTATCGTGATTTTAACAGTAAAATACAATGCCACAGTAAAAACCTGTTAAATGATTAACTGTAAGTTTCCTTACTATATACAGTGAATAACTGTAATAGATCTAACCTTTGTTTTCAAGAAAGTAGCCTCAGAATCGACATTCATAGACTGTTTCTGAAACCACACCTTACACCCTCATTCACTAGTCCCTAGATTAGTTCACTATATAGTCCACTAGACAGAGTGATGGAGAACATATGAGTGAATTCAGACACCAATGAACACCTGCTGTTAACAAAAACAATGACTGAAGGAAAGAACAAGAAACAAAAGTACAACTGACATACAGCCACAGCCTTAAATGAAATCAACAGAAATAAAACAGCATAGCATGATTAAACAACTCGACAAACAGCATTACCAACTTCACTTATTACTAACCAGTTTGACTTCATTTCTGTCATATATCTACGAATTAACAGAGGTATCTCAAATGTTTTGTTTGACCTCACCATTTTGGTGATCAGTGTTTGCTTTAGTTATGCTCTTGACCCTTGAATCTTTCATTTTAATTTTTTTTTTTCTGGTTGTTATAACTGTGTTTGTGACACATTTGTTATGACAAGAAAAGCTAAGAGACATAAAAATTAAGTAGATTTGGTTAACGTTTGATGATTCACTGATCTTAATCAGTGTCAAAAGATATGGGTGATTTGTAATTAATTTAATATTGTTTATGGTAGTGATATTACTCCACAAGATAAGCTGATAAACTATGAATTAATTTAAAAATATTTTATGCACAAAACATTTAGAGTTACAGGAACATTTAGACACACACAGACATCAAGAATCAGCACATGAACCTCAACAATGGTAACTATTAATAATAAAAAAAAACAATTCATGCCGCAAAGCATGCTGGATGCCAGTACAAAACTCCCATAAATTATGCAGCTGAATGTTCTTACTATTTTCTTTATTTGCTTTTATTTTGGTGCTGTTTTGGTTGTGACTTTTCAGTAGACTGTTTTGTGATGTTCAGCGCTGAACCGATTTTTATTATTTTTTTATCATTTTTGATTGTCACCAATTTTGAGATTCATATGCTGATTGTTGATGTCTATGTGTGTTTAAGTTCTACTGTAGTTCAATACATTTATCTGTGCATATTGTGCTTAGAACTGTTTAACAACATTTGATTGCTGTAGTATCAGTGATGCAATTTAAGTGTATTAACATATCACATTCTTAATAAGAGAGTATACATTGGGTAAGATAAGCAAATTAGACTAGATCATGATGGACATCACAAACATCAGTCTTTTCTCATCACAGATTCTTTTGGTTTTTCTAGCTTTGAAAACTGTGCTTAAGAAACAGCTAATCAAAGCAACCAAAGAAAAACTAATTTTAAAAAGTCAAGTTTCAAGAGTCCAACTAAAGCAACCACTGATCACCAATATGGTGACTTCAAATGAAAGTACAACACCTAAAATGTCAACAAGAGCTTTTGTACACATATGACAGAAATAAAGTCAAAGTGGTTAGTAATAAGAAGCTGGTGATGCTGTTTGTGGAGTTGTTTAATCACCCTCTGCTGAGATCTTGAGAGATTTAATGTGTTTTATTTCAGCTGATTTCATCTTTGGCTTTGGCTGTAAGTTTTGTTTCTCTGCTCTTGTTTCTCTTTCTTTCGGTGATTCTACTTGTTAACAGCAGGTGTTCATAACTAAAGCTCAATCCTCATTTAATCAGTCAATTAACTATCTCATTAACTTCAAAACTTCAGCCTCACTAAGGATGAGCTTAGCTTGTGGTCAGGCTGATAGAGCTAGCCTATCACAGCGCAGGGATGACTCCTCCACAGGGAGTGGTGGCCCACTCTACAAGAGGAGTGGCTGCCTCCTGGGCATTGTTTAGAGGGGCTTCTCTGGAGGATGTGTGTGCAGCAGCTGGTTGGTCATCATCTATGACATTTGCCAAATTCTATCGTCTGGATGTTGCTACGACAGTCGCATTGACTGTCCTGCAAACAGAAGAACAAGCATGATCTGCCTTATGTAGACAATATCAAGGTGCTGGAAACCCTCTGATTTAACTGTGTAAATGACTGGAAAACTAATAAATGTTCTGTTAGCATGAATTGGATTCCTTGAGTTTATTGCCCCGCTTGGGTCTTCTCCCCTCCTGACCTTATCTGGTACACAGTTGACCCATACTGTGGCGTGTTGACTGAGATGAAATAGAAAGGCAGTTGGACAATTTAAGTGCAGTCGGTTTCTGCAAATAAAATGAGTTAACTGAAAGGTTTGTATATTAGCATTGAATCAGTTAATGAGATACGGATTTTAACTGTAAATTTAAAAAGTTTGGTAAATCCTAAAATGTTGCTACCGTATTTTTCACTGTAAAATTCTGGCAACCACAGCTGCCGGTATTTTACCGTAAATTTAACAGATTTTTTTTACAGTGTGCCAATCTATATTTATTTACCCATTTTCCACCTTATATGTATTTATATTATTTCATATTTTAACAGTTTTAATCCGTTATGGAGCATGCATCCCGTGGGCCGTGGCACCAAAGTGTCACGCAAGTCTCAAGAACTCTCGCTCTGTTATTAGGGGAGACCGGGGAGTGTTGTAACACGGGGTTAGTTGTAACACGGTCAATTTGACAAGTCAGAAAAGAACTGTGGTCATGTCATCAATATCATACACTCCATTCACATTTTTTATGTTACAGAAGAAGTGGCATGTGAATGTGAGCAACATTGTAGATTTTATGACCAAAAAACTGATTATCAGGAAAGAAACCAATATTTTTCATTAAGATTATTTTTTTTTGCCTAGCAATCGTGTTGTAGATACAATCTTTTGACTTACATAACCTAAAGTAGCTATTTCTCTATTTTAATTTGATACTTTGCATTCATGCTAACTTAAACCCCACATGCTAAAACAGTTAGCTATGTTATGGCTATTTGGGGTGGGGATAGTTGTAGCAGTTCATTAAAAATGTTACAACCATCTCTTGATTACAATGAGTCCAGTTATCCAATCACATCCTCTATAGAGGCAAAGTCATATGAGGATTTTGTTGCACATCAAGGGATTTATGCAAAATGTGTTTCCATCATAGTTTATGCGCATAACTTTTTATTGGACAAAAACACTATCTGCCTCAAATGAGCACATCCATTTTTTGTGCACATTTTTAGAATTTCTGCCATCTTGACATTTCCATACAGCATTCCAAAATTCACATAAAAATAGGTAGATGGCAACACAGCTAGTGACTGAACCCTTATGTGACAGAAACACAGTACACACACACACACACACACACACAAACACACACAGCAATTGTTTTTGTGCTAAATTTAAAAGGAATACAATATAATGTTTTTGTCACTTTAAATGGTTCACTTTATTCAAAACTGATTATTGTTTGTTCCTCAATAAAGTTCTTGGATAAATTGGCAGTGTGGGTCTTATTTCAGCAAATTACTTCACACAGCAAGTTACATCTATCCCCAGCCTGAGTTACAACTCACCCCAGTAGTGGGGTAGGTTTTAACAATGGAACTCTTTGTATTTGACATTAACTCACATAATCTGCGATTATGCAGTACACCTCCAAGTGAGTTTTATTTGTAGTAAACAAATGTGGCTACGATATATCAAAGTTTGAGAGATCTAGCACAAACAACCACTGAGTTACTGATGCTCAAACAAAAAGTGTTACTATCATCCCCGGTCTCCCCAGAAGTTCTAAGCGGCCATGCATTCCCCCCCTTCTTGTTTTCTCGTGATCTCGACATAACAAAAGTTGTTTTCTAGTTATCACGACTTATTTTTCTCACGAGCTCAACATAACAAAACTTGTTCTCTAAGCTACACAACTGCGCCAGCAGGTGGCAGTATAGAACTACTGATGGGGAGTTGATACTGTATCAACTAAAACATACTGTACGCGTTTGGGACAGATGACCTTCTTGATCGCTAAAATTTATGCAGTTCATTATTGACATTTAATTAAACTTATAAATGTTAAATGCTTGAATAAATATGATCATTTTGCTTGAAATTGTATATGTTTTTTATTTTTAATCTTTATTGTTAATAAAAATATATTAATAAGAAATGTGATTTGCAAATGGGTATAATTTAGTTCAGTGATGTTGTACAGTGTTGTAGACTAATCTTTTGTATTTTCTACATTTGTAAAAAGACAGAATTATGTATTGTGCCAAGAAGGTTGTCTGTTCGTTCACACAGACACGAACTGATTGACAACTGCCTTTAGCAGAGCCTTTACAGATTACCTCCATTGATCAAAGCATTCGGCATGGTCATCTGTGTGACGTCACCTCCCAAAACAAACACGCTCCCTAGTATAGTCCCGCCCACTCACATTGATTGACAGCTTTCCGTGTAGACATCAGAAATTCAAATGCAAAAGGAATTGCGATTTCATTTGAGTTTTGGCAGGTTACGACGCAGAGAAAGTGAAAAAGCAACTGTGGTAATTAATATTGCTATTTAAATATGACAGGCTCATAACTAATAAGACATGGGAAATACAGTTGCAAATGGGCTTTGCTTTTTCATTTGAAATGTGGCAGTCACTGTGCGTTCGCGAAAGCGAAAATGCAAACGGTAATGCAAGATTTGCAATTGCATTTTGGATTATGTCCCTATTTATGCGCCCACATGTGGAAAACAAAATTGAAAATACAATTTACAATTCTATTTGAAAATAGTCCGGAAAATCCTTCCATAGATTTTAGCGACGTCCAAAGAATATCAAATTCTATATTAACTAGATTGGCGAGAACACATAAGGCATTTATGATAATCAGTGCAAGCAATAATTAAGCGAACAGCTGACTTTGTGCACTTAAGGTGGAACCAACCCCTGCAAATAACTCATAAGATATATTCATCCCTGTGCTGTGGATCACCCTTACATGTAGTTGTGGAGCAGAGTGTCCAGTCCTTGCCGTGTTTACATATCATCTGTAGCCACTGCAGGATAGTGGTGTAATCTGCTGTGTTTACAGATACTATTTGAATGATTGTCTCATATATCTGTACTTTTTTATTATAACTTAGCAGTTTTTCCTGCGAAAAGCCTGACCTTTTACTTTTTGGTGTCTCATATTTATGAATAAGGGAATGAATCCACGGTCTTGCCTTTAAGCTGTTGACTGGACCTAATGGAGAGTGGCTAATGATTGCACATGCATTCACAACAACAAACACACCACAGTCATGTCCATTATCTTGCTGTGGAGCATTGACAACATCAGTAACTCTCCAGCAGGAAGCCTGAAGGTTTTCTCCTGCTGAGACATATATACATGATATGACCTTCATTAGTGTTGGGGCAGCTATTTTTACAGTTTCAAGACTTTGATTAGAATTAAAGGCACACTCCACAGAAGAGTCAAGCTTTAAGTAGGAAAAATATCAAAACTCTTTGGTCATTTTTGAATGCAATGCTACTGGTCTAATCGGATTCAATGATCTATGCTAAGCTATGCTAAAAGTGCTATCGCCAGACCCGGAGATCGGCTGAATAGATTCCAAAACGGTAAAACTCAATTTATTAACTCTGGGGGATTTGGAGAATGAGCATATTTCCAAAAAAAAAAAGTGGAGTGTTCCTTTAAATACAGAGATCTCTTGCTCTCTAAAATTTGCAATGGCTAGAAGCTTTATGATGCAAGAATTATGCATCATAATTTCGAGTACTGTCTGCTGCACAAAACTGCAAAACTGGAAAAAATCCACAAGTGCAGCTAATTGGTAAAGGTATGCGGGCACACATAAAATTGAATCTGACATCTTTTCTTGCTGAATGAAAGCTGCAATAGCCTGCTCAATTGTTTCTCCTTCAAGCCACATCTTTGGAGACAGACACTGGCTTTTGGGTGAGACTTTGGACCAGTCATGGATGATACTTTGGGTATGCATCCAAGGAGCAAATGGAGCCTCTGTTTTGTATACCGTGGATCCTTAAGAAAGTTGTGGTGATGTTTCAGACAGGCTACCTATATTTGAAAACTGGTGAGTGTAGTCCTCTTTTCTAGCACCAAGCTTAGACAGATCAATTACATCATTACTGTCATTGTGCTCTGTGTCCTCTTCCTTTTCAGGATCCACAGAAAGTGATAGAGTGTTACAAACAGAATAGTCAAAGTTATTTTGAACACCCAACCATGTGAGTGTCAGTCTGTGGTGGCACCTTAGATCCATTACATCATAGCTGTCACTGTTCTCTTCATCTCCCCCCTTTTCAGGATCCATAGAATGTGATGGAATGTTGTCCACCAAAGAGTCAGGCATAGAGGAGAGGAAGGAATCTGGTGCCGGATTGACCAAATAATCATAGTCTTTGGTTCGTGCTTTTTTCCGTCCAGATTTCCTAACCCTAACCCTCTCTTTCTCATCACTGAGAGGATGTATGTTTGCTTAGTAGCTAAATGAAGCCCAGTAGCCATTTCTACTGCAAGTATTTGGTAACATTTTCCAGTGCTGGGACAAGAGCATAATGCTCCATTTCATCTGAGGGACTTTTTACAACAAAAACTCTCAATGATGTATTCAGACTTACAAGACCCATTTCAGTGACTGTTTTTGCCAAGAATGTCTGTGATGACAGGAGTTTAGGTCCTTCAACTTAACATGGCTCATTCTCTATGGTGGACTTGACCCAATAATATCCTCCAAAGGAAGAAAGGAGGGCATTTGTAAATCTTTCACTGCTGAACATAGATTTTGCTTGCCGTCATAATTTCCCAAGCCACATTTTGCTCTTTGAAATTCAAAGAGGAAGTAAGACTGCATGTAATACAGTGAGAGAACCATCCACTGGAAGTTCCCACCATTCATTTTGGTTTTTAATCATTTTGTTCATGCTTTCACTTAAGTTGTTTGTTGGGGTTTTGTCTTTGAATGCAATAAACTGTTTTGTGTCAAATGCAGCTGTGTTTTCAAAAATATCTGATTTTAGATGCTGGTTAAAGTAGCAGAGGAATTCCTCTGACCATCCTTGTACAAATGCATGCTAACGGGCCTCAAATTCACCTGGAGAGGTGGAATCAATCAGCTGTTCAACATGGTCTTTCAATACCTTTACATCATTTTTTTTCCCCCCATGTCCCTTTACCCAGTGTTCAACATCTCGCAAGATGTGGTTGTGGCAAAACACTATGCTTAGTGTGGTAAAGTTTTTTTTCAAAGCATCCACAATTCCCTTTTCCCTGTCAACTCTAACCGGTATTTTTTTTTTAATTTTGTGGAATCCATTCCAAGCTTTCCTAAAATATCAATCAAAAACTGCTCATGATTTTGCATGAAATTCCGTTCATGTAGCATGAAGCCAACTGAATACACTGGGTCGTTGACCAATGCAGTGTTTCTCATGGCCAGAATAGACACATAAAAATCCCCCATCTCAAATGTTGTGTCATAGCTGATGATTTGAGGGTATCCAAATTTAACGGATTCCTCCAAATTCGCACGTGCTAAATCAACAATGTCTGGCACGCCTGCATACACAAGAAGGTCCAGAAAAGTTGTAATATGCCAAATAAAACCTGGCAGCTGGTATGCCAATTCATGGAGACTAAATATTTCATCGTGTGAAATTCTGTCTTTACATCTCTGGGCATACACAGTGTTCTGGACCTGCTTCAGGTTCCGTGGGCAGTTTACTGGCATTTGCTCCTGATCATTGGTGCTTGCTTTAATGCTTAAATTTAAATGTTAGAAGGAGCTTGCCCTTGGTCATGGAGGAGTATGTCAGAGAACACCTTTTTTTTGGTGGGAATAAATGTTCTATTTGTTTTGGCGTTTCCATGCTTATTTGGAACATATGCAGTTTTATCCCCCATGTAGTGTATTAAATAGAAATCTGCAGCCAACTTTTTGTCACCCCTTACTAGAGAGTAAATGCTCTTTCTGAAAACTGGGGACCTTTTATCACATTGGGGAGTTCTGGTGTGATAGTATCTTTCAGAACCTTTCCTCCATATTTTTTTATATTGTGATAATTAGAACTCTTTTCTAAGCATTGCTTAGAATTGCTTCTGCTTCCTTCAGTGTAAACTCTGTTTGTTTTTGCATTAAAGCCATTTTGCTGCCATTCACCAGCATCAGTGCAATGTTTCCCATAGAAAATTGTAAATGTAAAGATTTTTTTAACTGATGTTTAACAAATACTGCACACACTGGCACAGTTTAACATAGGCAAGGAACTACTGTCAAAGCCAAGCAACAGAATAAAGGATGCTTGAAAAGCTGTCTGGTAGTGAGTTAATTTATAGTGATGTTCAAAACAATCAGTTAACTGTCATGGTTAGCTGTAGGAAGGACACTGGAGATGCGGAGAAACGTTAAACAGTCTTTAATACTGGAATCGCAGGGGAAAGTCTACAACAGGAACACGGGAAACACAACATCCAACAAGTAGACCCGACAAACACTAACTGAACAGATTGGGGCTTTTAAACACAGGACAATCAATTAAACACAGGTGCAGGGAATCAGTTAATAATCAAACTAAACGAGGACAGGAACATGAACAAATAAGGACAAACAGGAACAGAAACAGGGGCAAAACACGACACAGACAGTCCAGAATCCTGACATCATGCCCCCTCCCGGAAGGCGCGTCCTCGCGCCTTAGAAACTACATGGGGAGGGGCGAGTGGGAACTTGGGAGGCGGCTCAGGAGGAGGACGGACACCCGGGAGGGGCCGGCAGACAGAGTCCATGGGAGTGATGAAGGAGGGAGGAGCCAGGGAGGAGGCAGGAGGGGCTTGGAGCAGGAGGAGCCAAGCTCGACCCAGGCCACAGCCATTACGGTGGCCCACTGTGGAGCCGATGGAGGGAGGAGCCAAGGAGGAGGAATGACCGCCGACTCCAGGAGGCCAACCAACGGCGGCAGAGCATGTGGTGGAGACGGACAGCCAACTAGCCAGGGAAATGCCAAGGATCCGGGGGGCCAGGGTGGAGCCGAGGGCTCTGGCGACCGAGGCGGAGGTGAAGATCCGGAGATCTGCGGCGGAGCCAGAGTGACTGAGGACCAAGGTGGAGCTGGCGTGAGGATGGAGCCCAACGGAGTCGGTGGATCAACAGGTGACGGTGGAGGCAAGGGAGCTAGGAGCCGAGGTGGAGCCGCTGGGTCTACGGGCCGAGGCGGAGTCGGGGCCTCGGAGGCTAGAGGCGGAGGTGAGGGATTCTCCAGCCACGGCGACGATGGAGGATGGCAGAACCACGGAGCTAGCACCGTATTGATGGTGGGCTGAGGGCGAGCAGAGGGGCTGACAGAAGACAGTGGAGGAGATTTGTGAGCCTCCAGGCTTTCAGGGCTAAACTCAGGATATGGAGCCACCCTCCGGGCTGGGAACCGGAGCCCTCTCCGGGACATGGGAACCGCAACCCACTCAGGGCTGGACGTGGGAACAGGGGTAACAGAGGGCTTCGAAGAAGGAGGGAGTAGAGGGAGCAGGTCAGCCTCCCAATCAATTAAGTCCTTTTCTGCCTCTCCTCTATCTAGGTCCATCATAAGCTCACCCTCAGCTGCGGTGCAGGGGTCTCACTGTCCACGGCTTGCTCCCTCATGATGGGTGTGGTCGCCGGCTCTCGTACCTGCTCGGACGGACTGGGCTCTTCATCCGGGGCGATCCTCCGCTCAGTTGCTCTGTACTGCGCAGGCTCGTTGATTGCAGCGGGAACTGGCTCTCCGTCCTTGGTGGGCTCGGGCTTGCGCTCCACGCAGCGGGGAGATGATGGGCTGGGTTCTGGGTCTGGAGTGGCACTCCACAAAGATGGCAAAACTCACTCGAGGGCCTTCCTTGGATGATGGTGTGTGCTGAGTTTAGGCTGGCATCATAGAATGCACAGAGCGCGCACATTTGTGCTTTTTTTCAGTTGTTTATAAATATATTAATGGCTATAGTCTCATTTCACTGTGTTGAGCACAAACTGTGCTAGAATAATATGCAATCAACGTATGTACGTGCTTGCATTTTTGAGAAAATTATGTTTATGCATGGTTAATAAAAATATATATTTTTAAGTCACTGAAATAAGGTCAGAAAACTCATACTAAACATATATTCACAAGACTTGAGTATTAGATGTTGTAGACTAGAAGTTTGCTACAAAAAGATGTGAAAACCATTCTGCTTATTTATTCACATAAAACAATATAGTGATTTAACTTTTGTAAGACACTTTTTGTTGTGGAAAGGCCATATGTGAGGGAGTGTCAATGGCCATATATATTGATGTGCTTCACACCTGGGCATATAAAGATCCAACCCCCTAATGGGCCGATCAAGGTGGATATGAGAAAGAATGTTAGGAGATTTAAAAAACAGATGTTTTATTTGCAATTTATTTACAAAGTAAATAGTGCACACTATAATCAAAATATAAATAATGAGTGTTAGATGCTTATTTTTGAGCACATTGTTGCACATCCTTGTGTCATTTTGGAAACAGTTCCTCTGCAACTGATGAACATCACATGTGTCCTGTCTTTCACCATACACTGCTTTAAAGCACACAGAACCGCAACCATTCCTAAGAAAAAGTAAATGATTGTTAGCATATATTGTGCAGAGTACAATACCAGTAGCACACATGCATAACCCATAGGCAAATAATAAAAATACTAACATATAGGCTACTTTAAATACTCACAACCACCATATACAACAATATTAGTCAAATTGTGCTCAGTCTGCCTCAAAACCAGGGTCACTGCACATTTACATTTATACATTATACATTTACATTATACATAAATGTATAATATATAAATGTACATTAACTATAGTAAAACCATGCTAAATTTTCCTAAGGAAAGAAAAAAACAAAATACTCACTCGTCAGAAACGATGTGCTCCGCTGGATGCAGTCGCTCTTCACAATGTTCATTTTCAGGATCACGACCTTTATTTCAATGTGAAGGTTTGTTTTACTCTGTATAGGACCGTCTACTGATCGACCGCACGTGTGCAAGATGTTATGACCCAAACGCGCAGACAAATCAACAGCCTAAAGTTGACGATGAACGCTTTGTTGTCCCAGTATTTGGGGGTTTGACCCTGTTCCCATATGACCATGAGTAGCGCTCTGCGCGAGATCATTAGAGATAACGAGCTGAGAGTGAGACAGGAGAAAATGTACCTGTCTTTACTTTCATGCTTATTACAAAATGAAACTGAACAAAATGTTCTCAGTTTGTCGATGCGTTCACGTTAAGATGTTTCCTTATAACGGACTTCTATGGGGGAGAAAACGCTTAACGTATTATTCACTTTATACGCTGAATAAGAGCTCGTTCTTTTGACAGCAGAAAGTCTTTTTTATAAGTAAAATTTGACATAAGTTTGGTTTTCCCCGGTCATTGTTAAGTACGTTAAACCACGTTAAGCTGTTTCCTTATAATAGACTTCTATGGGGGAGAAAGCGCTTAACGTGAAACTATTCACTTTATCTGTGGAATAAGGGCTTGTTCTTTTGACAGTAGTTAGTGTTTATTACAAGTAAGGTTTGACAGAAATTTGGGTTTCCCTGGTCGATGTTTAGGTACGTTAAGCCACGTTAAGCGTTTTAGAATGTCCCGTTTGGCAGAGTTGTACTTATTGTCGTGCTTTATCGTCAATCGCTTCTTTCATGCATACAGCACGCCTATCAAGTAAAGTGTACTCTTGGCAGTGGAAACGCAAGCTGGATCAGGTTGTTCCGTACCGAATAGTACTGTACTGTACTGTACTGTACTGTACTGACCTGTACCGCTCGAGCCATAACTGCGCCCACAATATGATTTCTGAAGTGTCTCTGCGCCTCCCAATTACGAGAAAGGACTTTGTTTTTAGTCGAATGAAATAAAAACATAATGAGGACTATAAAATATTACAGCAGTGACACGCAGGCAACCTTTGCATCATGGTTTTTACAGCGAAAACACAGATTTAGGAAGGGAGTTACACATTAAACTGCAGCACAACTGCATTTTCAACCAATGCATAAACTATACGCCCTGTTTATAGTTAGTTGTGCGAGTACATAACCCACCCGTGGAGCGCACGGACACACACTCACATCAGGATGGACACAGCCAGCATCGCCTCCAGCGCTCAGGAGCGGCCCAAATGGGACAATAAGGTCCAGTATCTGCTGACATGCATCGGATTCGCCGTGGGACTCGGGAACGTCTGGAGATTCCCGTACCTCTGCCAGATCTACGGAGGAGGTGACTGGATTAATACGGGAAAAATCATGCAGAAGATGATGCGGATTTGATTGGTTTTAGATCAACTTCTACGCTGAAAAATATTCAGAGTGTAGGATTTACTTTAAAACAATTTTCGATGGTAAATGTGACCCTGGAGCACAAAACCAGTCTTAAGTCGCTGCAGCAATTGTATGAGTCAAAATTATCGATTTTTCTTTTATGCCAAAAATCATTAGGATATTAAGAAAAGATCATGTTTCCTGAAGATATTTTATAAATTTCCTACTGTAAATATATCAAAACAAAATTTTTGATTAGTAATAAGAACTTCATTTGGACAACTTTAAAGGTGATTTTCTCAATATTTGATTTTTTTGCACCCTCAGACTCAAGATTTTCAAATAGTTGTATCTCATCCAAATATTGTCATATCATAACAAACCATACATCAATATATATTCAGCTTTTCAGGTGATGCATAAATCTCAGTTTCAAAAAATTGACCCTTATGACTGGTTTTGTGCTCCAGGGTCACAAATTTGACAATAATTACAAAGAAAATGGCAAACACATTGAATTATACGTGAAATTTTGAAGTAGAAACACTGAAATTGGATTTTCTTGTAAAACATTCTCCAATAATATCTAATATTCTCTAATAATTTTTTTTTTTTTTTTTACAATATTTAGTGAATGTCCATTTGTTGTTTTTGACAGATATAAACAATTTTAGCATCAAACAGGCTTACAAATTTTAGTTACTTCAATAATAAAATTTGTTACATTAGTTAATGCATTAACTTACAATAAGCAATAAATTTACAATACTTTTCATTTTACATTAGTTAATAAAAACACAACTGTTCATTGTTTGTTTATGTTCACAGTGCATTACTCATGTTAACAGATTTAACTTCTGATTTCAAAAAAGCATTATTAAATACTGAAATGAACATCAATATTAATAAACGCTGTATTTTTCATTGTTAGGTCTACTAATACAGTTACCCTGTTAACAAATGAACCATTTCTGTAAAGTGTTATAAAAATGCTTTATAGCTGCTGTTGAAAGTAATTAAATTTCCTTCATGAAAGTTCCTGAAGTCAGTAAATAATAAATCAACTTCTTCCTGGAGTTATTAAATAATAAAAAAATTAAGTTATAATTATATTAAGTAGGTAATAATCAAATCAATCACAATAAAATGCTCTTATGTCATTTCAATACTATTTACAGTTGTTCTTTAATATAAAATGATAACAAAACACTAACCCAGTTATTAAATGCCTAAGTGTTTTACATTTGCATTTATGCATTTAGCATATGCAGAAATTTATGAATTTTATCCAAAGTAATAAGGAACAAAAGCAATTTGTCGAACAGTCGACTATATTCATAAAATTCAACGCCAGGTTTATCACACAACTACATTAGCAAGAAGAAACACAAACGTTTGAGATCAGTATTTCAATATCCAAATTTGCGGGTTGATCCTTTCTATATATATATATATATATATATATATATATATATACTAAAAATGTATATACAATAAAAATAAAAATACAATTAATTAAAATAAAATATAGAACATAAACAAAAATCTTTAATATAAATAAAAAAACATATATATATATATATATATATATATATATAAGCACACACACACTTTATTTATGCATGATTTATTATTATATTTATTATTATTTACTATATATTTTTAAATATTCTTATTTCATTTTTATTTTTTAAAAGCACCAACAATATTTGTAAAATACAATGCTGCATTTATTAGTCAACAATATTGGGGGGGTGGGGGTTTGGGGGGTTTTGGGGGGATTCAGATTTCACCAGTGTTTGGGGTTACTTTTTCAAGTAAGTAGTAAAGTAACATTACTTTTAAATTTACAACTAAATATCTGAGTTACCTTTGCAAATGAGTAACGCAAATTGCTTTGTTTTCCCATTTACTGACTGACAGCTCTCCTGTCTGCATGTTGAGAGAAATCAGGAGGAAGTGCAGAGACAGAGGCACTTCCTTCAGCCTGAGGATTATTCATTTCACTTCTGGTGTGAAAGGGCCTTTACAGTTGCCAAAAATATAACTTTGGGCTTTTTTGTTATTAAAAAAACAAGCAAGCAAGCTCAGCCCATGTGACAAAGAGTAACGCAAAAGTAACTTAATTTCCATAAAAAGTAACAATGTAACACAGTAAGTTACTTTTTTATTGAGTAACGCAATACTGTAATGCATTACTTTCCATAAAAAGTAACAATGTAACACAATAAGTTACTTTTTTATCGAGTAACCCAATACTGCAATGCATTGCTTTCCATAAAAAGTAACAATGTAACACAATAAGTAACTTTTTTATCGAGTAACCCAATACTGTAATGCATTGCTTTCCATAAAAAGTAACAATGTAACACAATAAGTCACTTTTTATCGAGTAACCGAATACTGTAATGCATTACTTTCCATAAAAAGTAACAACGTAACACAATAAGTTACTTTTTTATTGAATAACGCAATATTGTAATGCATTCCTTCTAAAAGTAACTTTCCCCAACACTGCGTATCAGTATTTGAACAGTCAGATCTGGAAGTTGTTGTTTTGTTGTGTGTGTGTCAGGTGCGTTCCTGATCCCGTACCTGATCGCGCTGGTCTTCGAGGGTCTGCCGCTGCTGTATCTGGAGCTGGCCATCGGTCAGAGTCTGAGGAAGGGCAGCATTGGCGTCTGGCACTCCATCTCTCCTCTGCTGGGCGGAGTTGGTGAGTGAAACACATTCAGCTGCACGTTACTCTCAAACACTGACATCCACAGAATGTTTCCAGACAGAACCATGAAACTACATCAGTAAAGTTCCTAAACTAACTTTGATGTTGGCTTGACAAAGCCTTGTTTGAAATAACGTTTGAAGATTTTACTTGAAATCAATAAAATGTTATTAAAATGTTCTAGAACATTGCTAAAATATTTAAGCAAGTTGCTATCATGATTTAACATGCATGTTAACATGTTTTAACATGTTAACAAGTTTTAGGACATTGTTAACATGATTAACATGTTGCTGACATGATTTGCATGTTATTAACATGATTAGCATGTCGTTAGCATGTTGTTAACATGTTGCTATCATGTTTTAGCACATTGCTAGCATAATTTAGTACCGGTATGTTGTTAACATGTTTTAGCACACTTTTTTAACACAAATAACTTGTAGCCATGTTGCTAGCGTAATTAGCATACTGTTAGCATGGTTTAACACATTGTTAACATGATTAGCATGTTACTGACATGATTTGCATGTTGATAACATGATTAGAATATTGTTAGTTAACATCTTTTAAGTTAATGTTAATAGTATGATTTAACATGATGTTAGTATTATTTAGCATGTTGCTAACATGATTTAACACATTGCTAGCATGTTTTAACATGATTTAATATGTTGCAAGCATGATTTAGCATGTTTAGGATAGTCATTAAGCTTTGCTGGTGACAGACAGCTTAAACACTCTGTACAAAAGTTTTCACCCCCTCAGTGAAAGTCTATGTGACTTTCATTTAAGTAGTTTTGATAGGTCCGGCTTTGTCAAGCCAACATCCCAACATCAGCGGGCTTGTTTTTACAGCTGTGAAAAATGCTGAATTTTCTCTGAACACAGAAACATGGCTTTAATTCTCTGGTTGTTGTTTTCTGTGGCATTCTGTGATTTTCCATGGTTGAATGTTTAATGTGTTGTCAGGTTGTATTCCTGCATATCAAGTCTTTATGAGCTCATAAAAGCATTATTGGGTTATTGCCGTATGATTGCATTTGTGTTGGCAGGCGTGGCGTCGATGATCATCTCGTTGCTGGTGGGTTTGTTTTATAACACCATCCTGGCCTGGGTTCTGTGGTATTTCTTCCACTCGTTTCAGGATCCGCTGCCCTGGAGCCAATGCCCCATCAACGAGAACCGCACCGGTACTGAGAGAAAAACACCAGGAACACTGCAGAACAAATACGACATTTCAGTCCATTTGGACATTTGTTTCATCACAATTAAGCTTGTTTGTTATGAGGTGCCCATGAATGTAATATAATGAAAATTAAGCGAAGGATGAGGTTCAGGTAGGAAGTAATGAAAATTAAAAAAAAAAAAAAAACCCATAAAATCTGAATACTGTAAATCATAAAAGTTTAAAAAAAAGAGAAGAACAATTCTTACAAAACCTGTCAAGGCCTGTCAGCATGTCTCAGTCATAATTTATCAATAATAAATAAATAAATAAATCATATTTTAAATAAAATATAAGTTAAAACATACATATAAATAAATATATATAGGAATAAATAAAAATACATTAAATAAAATGAACACCAAAATATGAATAAAACAAATTAAAATATAATTATATATTAAAAGTAAAGAAAAATGCAAAAACAAACTAATCAATAACATCTAAAAAAGCGAAAAGCAAATAAAAATATAAATACATTAAAATAAATGAAAATAAATAAATAAATATAAAATAAATAAATAAAAATATAAATGCAATAAAATTAGGAATATATAAAATATAGTAAATAAAATTAAAGTATATACAATATACTGTACATAAATAGAAACATATAAAATACAAAATAAATAAAAAATACATATAAATAAATAAAGAAATACATAAAAATATAGTAAATAATATAAATACAAAAATATGAATAAAACAAATAAAAATATAAATGTACATTAAAAGTAAAGAAAAATGCAAAAAAATCTATCTATCTATCTATCTATCTATCTATCTATCTATCTATCTATCTATCTATCTATCTGTCTATCTAACTATATATATATATATATATATATATATATATATAAAGTAGCCTTTATAAGGTACATACATTAAGAATAAACATATTATATAACAATATTTGCTGATATTTGTTTTTCCCAAGTATCTAAGGTGTTGTTATCTGGGCCTGTGTGTTGTAGGTTATGTGGAGGAGTGTGTCGCCAGCACACCGGTCAACTACTTCTGGTACAGACAGACGCTGAACATCTCGCCGGACATCGAGCAGAGTGGCTCGCTGCAGTGGTGGCTCGTCGTGTGTCTGGCCTCGGCCTGGAGCATCGTCTACATCTGCTTCATACGGGGCATCGAGACCATCGGCAAGGTGACACCAACTGTCCCAAAAACAACAGCCTTTACTGAGCTTTATCACGGGTTATGTGGTTTATTGTGTTGATAGTTAACCCTGAATTTGAATGCATTCGAAATCTGATACAATTTTTTCATTCAAGAATCGTTATTTTATAAAACGGTCATAACTTAATATTTTTCAACTAAACCCATACTGTATCTAATCAGCAAGTGAATGTGAAAAAATATCAAAAGTTTTGAATGTTACCGTTTTATTACAGCATTTGATCCTTTTTGATAAATTTGATAAATTCTTTGAAATTTCAAATTACACATGAACCAGAACATATATATATATATATATATATATATATATATATATATACATATATATATATACATACTAAAAAAAATACATATATTTTTGTCAATATTGATGAGAAATCTTATTTGAATATATCATTGTATGAAATTTATAAGAACACATAATCTGAGAATTATTAACCCCATTGGAATGGAGTTTAATTAAAATCCATTGAATTTATAACACGATTGCTCAAAAACAAATTTATGAAACCTACATATTTATTTCTAACAAAACAAACATTACTCAAAATTTTAAAACAAGATTAAAGAATTCAACTTGCATAAAATGTTTCAAAGTGATCAGTTTTTCATGCTGCAATGGTTCATCAATAGATGTAGATATTTACTTTCATCAACAAAATTTTGTCCAAAAGTGTGTAAGATTTGGGAAAATGACTCAATATGTTACAAAAGTTTTTTGACGCTATTGTAACTTCATAGATTATTTTACAGACGGTATTGTTGACACTAATGGTGCTCCATACAAACCCGTAAAAACCGTGAAAAATCTGAAAAAAATATAACGATGTGTATTTTGAGGTTCTTAGAGCACTTTCAAAGTTTCATTCCCTTACTAAAAACTACGCATTTTTTTTAAAAAATTTTTATGCATCTCTTCCAGAACACTGACTTGAATACGCTGTGAGGGTTAAGCAAAAATCCACTTAGTAATTTTTATAATTTTTTCAGAAATCAAAACTTAATATTTCATAATTTTGCTTCTCAAATAATTATATGGGCTTAAAAATGTTTTGATATTTATACTCTAAAACAAGGCAAAATTACTGAGGAAGAAATAACACATTGTTTTCATCTAATGGTGCTCCATACAAACCCGGGTCACGAAACACGAAACACATTATATCTCTGAAAAAATAACTATAAAAAATCTAAAAAAAAATAAATGATGCTCTCAAACTATCTGCAGAGTTTCATTACCTTACTAAAAACTACGCATTGTTCAGAAGTGTTTCTCTGGACTGTGCTGCAGGCCGTGTACGTGACGGCCACATTTCCATACCTGGTGTTGACCATCTTTCTGGTGAGGGCCCTTACACTGCCCGGGGCCACAGACGGGCTTCTGTACCTCTTCACTCCAGACGTGAGTCTCTCACTTTCACACACACACACTCACACTCACACACACTCACACACACTCACACACACACACACACACACACACACACACACACACACACACACACACTCACACACTTGAATTTGTGGTTTACGGGGACTCTCCATAGGCGTAATGGTTTTTATACTGTACAAACTGTATTTTCTATCACTCTACACCAACCCTACACCTAAACCTACCCCTCACAGGAAACTACTGACAATTTTTGAATTTCATAAAACACCGTTTAGTATTTTTTTAAGCCTTTTGTTTTAAGGGGACACAGGAAGTGTCCTCATAAACCATGTTTACGTTGTAGTACCCATGTCATTATATACATTTGTAGATCATATATACCAGTACACACACACACACACACACACACACACACACAGACACACACTCTCTTACACACACATACACACACACATTTGACATGATCTTGTGTCTGCAGTGGACGCTGCTGATGGATCCTCAGGTGTGGCTGGACGCTGCGACGCAGATCTTCTTCTCTCTGTCTCTGGCGTTCGGTGGACTCATCGCCTTCTCCAGCTACAACCCCAAAAAGTACAACCTGACAAGAAAAAAAATCTATTCTGTTACAAATTCCAATGAGACCAATGATTCTTACATTTCACATTCATCCTACTATTCTATTAGAATATTCTGTAACTTTGCAAAAAGGTTCATTTGTTAACATCAGTTAACAACATTAGTTACAATGAACTAACGTCTAAAGAATTTATTAATCTTAGTTAAATGTTAAAATCAAAGTTTGCATCTGTCAATATTATTTAAAGGACCTGAACATGAAATAATAATGAACAGATATGTTTTTATTAACTAACGTTAACAAATATGAATAAATATGTATAAATAAATAAAAGAATACATAAATACAGTAAATAAAAATATAAATAAATACATTAAAAGTTAATTTCAATTATAAAATTATCATTTCAATTATAAATATAAAAATATATTTACTCAGCAAAATATACATTACATATATTACATAAATTGCAATACTATACATGTATATACATACAAAGACATACATAGAACCAGCAACAAAATATTATTTATTATAAAATATATAACTATAACTATAACTATAACTATAAAATATTATAGTTTAGTTCACAGAGACTACAAAAAAAATCTACACAATATACTGAATCAGCGTAAATGTATTATTAATATTATACATATTACATAAACAGTAATACTCTTTAAAAAAAAGTGTATACATATATTCATATTACAAAGTTCACAGAGACATAAATGTATATTAAGTATTTCTAATGAAGATTAACTTGTTTTTAAGAAAAGAAGTGTTAATTCACTGAATCACAAATTATTACATAAATTTCAATACAAAAAAAAAATACAAAAAAAAAAAACAAAAACAAAACAAAAACAAGAAATAAACTTCAATATTGAATCGGCAACAAAATACACATCATAATTCATTATCATTCTTAATGTGAAATTAGCCAGTTGTTTGCCTAAACATTATTTTAAATGCATTATGTGCTGGATGAACAGTGTAAAATGCATTATAATCTTGTTTAAAGTGACTTATAATGCATTATGCATATGAAAGGTGAATAATGCACATACAGTTAGGTCCATATATATTGGGACACAGGCACAATTTTTATTATTTTAGCTGTTGACCAAAACATACTCAAGTTACAGCTATATAATGAATGTGATCTTAAAGTGCACACTCTGAGCTTTAATTGGAGGGTATTCTCATCACAACTGGAGGAAAGATTAAGGAATTACAGCTCTTTAATATGTACCTCCCTCCTTTTTCAATGGACCACAAGTAATTGGACAGTTGACTCAAAAGCCATTTCAAGGACAGATGTGAGCTATTCCTTCATTATTTCTACATCAATTAAGCAGGTAAAAGGTCTGAAGTTGATTCTAAGTGTGCCATTAGTGTGAACCACATCATGCGGTCAAAGGATCTCTCCATACAAGTGAAACAGACAATTGTTAGGCTTCAAAAAAACAAACAAATCCATCAGAGAGATAGCAGGAACATTAGGAGAAGACAAATCAACAGTTTTGTCCATTCTGAGAAAACAAGACCGCACTGGTGAGCTCAGAAACATAAAAAGACCTGGACGTCCACGGAGGACAACAGTGATGATGATCGAGAATCCTCTCCATAGTAGAGAAAAACCCTTTCACAACATCCAGCCAAGAGAAGAGCACCCTCCAGGAGACAGACGCGTCTACAATCAAGAGAAGACTTCACCACAAGCTGCAAACAAGGCCAGATTAGACTTTGCCAAAAAACATCTAAAAAAGTCAGAGCACTTCTAGAAAAGCATTCTTTGGACGACTGAAATTAAGATCAACCATTTTATGTTATATTTTTGTTCAACCCCTTGAATTAAAGCTTAAAGTCTGTACTTCAATTTGATCTTGGTTGTTATATTTCAAATCCATTGTAGTGGTGTATAAAGCAAAAGCACAAAAACTAACGAATACTTCTGGACCTGACTGTGTATATAACTGTGTGTGTTTCAGGAATGACTGTGAACGGGACGCTCTGGTTGTTGGGATCATTAACAGCGCCACGTCTCTCTACGCTTCCATCCCCATCTTCGCCATCCTGGGCTTCAAAGCTACGAGCAACTTCAACTCCTGCGTTAACAGGTGAAGCACAGCAAACTCAACCCGTGCGTTTATTATGCGCAAACACACACGCACTATAAGGGCTATAATGAGAGGATTTTAATGTGTTTCATTCCACTGCAGTAACATCCTGGATCTGACCAACGCTTTTGACATCGCCGAAAATAACATCACGATGGAGAACTACGAGAGCTGGTTAACGCATCTGAACACAACCGATCCGGACAAAGTCTCCAGTCTGAACCTCAAACACTGCGAGCTCCAGAACTTTCTGGACCAGGTAAACCATCACTCTCTAAATCATAAACAACAGCACAGAAAAACAGCAGGCTTTGTCATGTGTGTTTGAAAGTGAACTCAGCTGATTCCTGAATCTACATATATTATTTCTACACATTTAAATTTACTTATTTGGCTTGTAAACCCCTTCATAATAGGAAACTGTCATACATTTTATTTTTCAGGATGATTAGAAAGTTCAAAAGAACAGCATTTATTTACAATAGAAATCTTTTATAACATTATAAATGTCTTTACTGTCACTTTTCATCAATTTAATGCAGCCTTGATGAATAAAGAATTACTTTCAGTACATACCTCGGTCTTGAAGATTTAAAATGAATAATATTTTGATTAAAAAAAATTAATAATTTTAAATTACTTAAAAAAAATACAAAAATAAAAATTAAAATAAGTTGATAAAAAATAAAATAAAAAAAGAAATATAATATGATAAAAATAAAATAAAAAGTAAATAAAAAAATTGAGAAAAATGATAAAAATAAAACGAACAAATAATACTAAAAATGTTAAATTAACATCCACTCAAGAAGCTCAAAACAAAAGGCTGATGGTCTTAAAAGTACTTAAACATAAATAATAAATAAAATAATAATACAAAATAATTAATAATTAATTTTAAAATGAAAACAAATCTAATACAAAAATCTAAACTACAAAGTAAAGTTTAATCAACAAAAAATTCTAAAATAATAATTACAAATTAATTACTTATTAATTAATTAATTACTTAAAACTAAAAACAAATTGTTTAAAAAAAACCTCATAAATGTAAAATGAAAACAAATAGCTCGAATAAAACCAAAAATACAAAATTAATTAATAAAAATGCTAAATTAACTACAATTATATACAAGATGATGCTTTGTTTCTTAAAACTAGGAGCTCCAATTAAAGCTGATCGAGTGCACTGGATGAAACAGCGTTGTATTTATTGAACCGAAAGAGCCGTCCAAAACATGTACCATCACACCCCATATATCTGTGTCTGACGGCTGTCTCTTACCCAGAGTGCTTCAGGAACGGGGCTGGCGTTCATCGTGTTCACAGAGGCTGTGATCGAGATGCCGGGCTCGCAGGTGTGGGCCGTGCTCTTCTTCGTCATGCTCTTCAGTCTGGGTCTGTCCTCTATGTTCGGTAATCTGGAGGGCGTCCTGACGCCACTGCTGGACCTGCACATGGTGCCCAGGTGGATGCCCAAAGAGCTCTTCACAGGTAAACACATGCCCATCCACAGCGAGTCAACCAGGGCCTTCTCATGTGCTAACAAGCAGTGTTGGGGAAAGTTACTTTTAAAAGTAATGCATTACAATATTGCGTTACTCCCTAAAAAAGTTAAATAAAAATGTTACTTAGTTACTTTTTATGGAAAGTAATGCGTTACGTGACTTTTGAAATCTGGGCAGGGCTTGCTTGTTTGTTTTTAATTAGTGCTGTCAAACGATTAATCTCGATTAATTGCATCCAAAATAAAAGTGTTTTTTTTTTTTTTTTACATAATATATGAGTGTGTACTGTGTATATTTATTATGTATATTTAAATACAAACAAATGCATGTATATATTTAAGAAAAATGTTATGTTTATATATTAAATATATTTATGTATAATATAAAACATAAGAATATAAATATATAAATATATATACATGTAAATATTTTAAAAATATATACTCTGTGTGTGTATTTATATTTGGATAATAAATATACACAGTACACACACATATATTATATTAACAAAAACTTTTATTTTGGATGCGATTAATCGCGATTAATCGTTTGACAGCACTTTTTTTAATATAAAAAGTTCTTCTTTTACAAATGTAAAAGCCCTTTCACACCAAAAGTGAAATGAATCTGCCTCAGGCTGAAGAAAATGTAAATTCACGTCTGTACAGTAGAGGGCGCAGCTCAAACTAATCTCATGAAGAATATGACGCAGGAGAAGAAAGATCAACACTATTCAGCAATAACTAAAATCAAACACAAATGTGTTATTTTTGCTTATTAGTATGGTTGAATTGGATCATAGAAGTTCAGTAGCAAAGACATCGGTTAATAAAATAGGATTAAATACATAAATGATATTTGTCGTATTTAATATATTTAATTGTTGCAGGATTTTATAATATTCTGAGTTTACATTTGACTGTTTTTATTGATTTTGAGGTACATTTAATCTGTTTTTGAGTAAATACATGTTGATATTTAGTCTAGAACTACAGTAAGATCATGTTCACACACAACGCTCTGCACTTACTCCTGATTTCTCTCAACATGGCAACACCAGAGCTGTCAGTCAATACATGAGAAACAAAGTAACTGGAGTTACTTATTTGAAAAAGTAACTCCGATAGTTCCTTCTAAATTAAAAAAGTAATGCATACTTTACTAGTTGAAAAAAGTAATCTGATTACGTAACTTAAGTGTTAACGAGCTCTCGCTGCAGGTCTGATTTGTGTGCTGAACTTCCTCGTGGCGCTGATCTTCACGCTGGGATCTGGCAACTACTGGCTGGAGATCTTCAACAGTTACGTGGGCTCCGTCCCGCTCCTTGTCATCGCCTTCTGCGAGATCATCGGCGTCGTCTTCTTCTATGGGATGAAGCGGTCAGTAAACTCACTCAATACGACACAATCTGACAGATTAAAGCCAGTGTTGCTACCATTAACGGCTTGAAGATCACTCAAAGCAAACATGTACATAATTTTCAAGCAGTTCATTAGAGCAGGGTTTGTGAGCTCATGAAAATAGCTAATCATTAATAAAACCCTAAAAATATAAATAAAAGCAAAACACTAACATTTAAATGAATCATAAAAAAAATCATTAAAATTAAAAATTATAATTAAATAACAATAATTTCAAAGACAAAAAACACTTAAACGTTAAAAACGCTGAATGTTAAATTGAAAGGAATAATTTTAAAATATAAACAATCAAATTAAAACACTTAAAATTAAATCGTTAAAATGTAAAATTAAAATAGCAAACACCAAAAATTTATAAAAAAGCAAAATTAAAATAAATAATCTTAAAATACAAAAAAAAAAACATTTAGTAAAATTAAATTATAGATGTTAAATTAAAATGAATAAAATAAAAAAATAAAATGTAAAAATGTAAAATTAAAATAAACATTTTTAAAAACAAATTAAAACACTTGCTAAAAATTAATAAATCATTAAAAATAAAAATATGAATAAAAATGTGAAGTTAAAAATATAACATAAATTTTAAACTATTTATATATACATATACATACACATATATATATATATATTTTTTTTTTTTTTTTAAGATTCACTCAAAATACAATATTCAATAAAACCAAAGCATATATATATTTTTTTAAATAAAAACTAAAATTAAAATTAAAACAAATATCAAAGTAAAAGAAAACAAAAACACAAAAAATGACTAAAAATGTAAAAAGATATATAATTTTAAAACGATCAAAATAAAACCTACTAAAAATCAAATCATAAAAACGTTAAAAAATTTAAAATAAAAACAATAAAAAAACTACAATGAAATCATAAAAATTAATCAATATTAAAATGAAACTTTATACAAATTAAATTATAAATATGTAAATTTAAAAATTTTAAAACACTAAAAATTTTAAATAAAAAAAAATGTGAAATTTTATTTGTTTATCAGCATGTAACATGAGCATGTTGATAAATTATTGAAATATGAACTTAAAATCTTCAAGTTTGGCTGACAAAAAAGTTTGGGAATAAGTATGAGATGGTAGTTGGAGAGAGATGAATGGAATAAACATCAGTGATTGTGCAGAAGACTGAGCGCCGGCTGCTTGGGTTTCAGGTTCGGTGATGATATCGAGAGCATGACGGGCCGCCGGCCGAACCTGTTCTGGCGTGTGTGCTGGATGGGCATCAGTCCCATCATGCTGCTGGTGGTTCTGGTGGCGTACATCGTGGTCCAGGTCCAGAAACACCCCACATATCCTGCCTGGAACCCAGAATACGTGAGTCTGAAGCACATCCACACTACAAAACCAATAACACCCAGCATCCTTACAGTATAACACAAGGCCATAACCATGTCTTGAATGTTGGGGGGGACCAATTTATATACATAAATATATGTATAAATATATATAAACATAACAGGTGTTTACATATACTACACAAGACAAAATAATAACTGAATTTATAAAAACAACCCCATTCAAAAGTTTACATACCCTTGAATCTTAATACTATGTATCATTTCCCGGATGATCCACGACTGTTTGTATATTTTGTGATAGTTGTTCATGAGTCTCTTGTTGGTCCTGAGCAGTTCAACTGCCTGCTGTTCTTCAGAAAAATCCCCCAGCTCCTGCACATCCTTTGGTTTTCCAGCATCTTCTGCATATTTGAACCCTTTCCAAAGGATAAATAGCTTATTCAGGTATTCAGGACAGTACTTAATAAAAAAATATCATGCAATTTTCATGATGCCTCTTATTTTGTTTCAATTATTAACATTTTGTACATTCTGCAAGGGGTATTTAAACTTATGAGCACAACTGTGTGTATATATATATATATATATATATATATATATATATATATATATATATATACAGTTGAGGTCAAAAGTTTACACCCCTCTTTCAGAATCTTCAAAATGTTAATTATTTTACCAAAATAAGAGAGATCATACAAAATGCATGTTATTGTTTATTTAGTACTGGCCTGAATAAGATATTTCACATAAAAGATGTTTACATATAGTCCACAAGAGAAAATAACAGCTGATGAATTTATAAAAAACTCTGAATGAGTTTTTTTTTTTAAGTTGCCTGAATGATCCACAGCTGTGAGAAAACTCAAAAATCTGCTGAAGCTGGCTTCCTTAAACTTTTTAAGTTTGCTCAACTTTTTTTTTTTTTTTTACAGTGCTGTAAAAAATCAAAAGTTGAGAGAACTTAAAAGTTTAAGGCAACCAGCTTCAGCAGATTTTTGAGTTTTCTCGACTTCTTGTTTTAAGTTTATGCAACAAAAAGTTGAGAGAACTCAAAAATCTCCTACAAAAATAAGTTGAGAAAACTTAAAAATCTGTTGAAGCTGGTTGCCTTAAACGTTTGTTTGCTCAACTTTTTTTTAAATTTATTTATTTTTTCTTTTACAGTGATAGTTGTTCATGAGTCCCTTGTTTGTCCTGAACAGTTAAACTGTCTGCTGTTCTTCAGAAAAATCCTTCAGCTCCCACAAATTCTTTGGTTTTCCAGAATTTTTGTGTATTTGAATCTTTTCCAACAATGACTGTATGGTTTTGAGATCCATCTTTTCACACTGAGAACAACTGAGGGACTCATATGCAACTATTACAGAAGGTTCAAACGCTCACTGATGTTCCAGAAGGAAAAACCATGCATTACCAGCCGGGGGGTGAAAACTTTTGAACAGAATGGAGATGTGTACATTTTTCTTATTTTGCCTAAATATCATGTTTTTTTTTTCATTTAGTACTGCCCTTCAGAGGCTACAGAAGATACTTGCATGTCTCCCAGAAGACAAAATAAGTTAAGTTTACCCTGATCTTCAAATTCAGAAGTTTATAACACATGCTGTGCTTGTTACGGTGCAGGAAAACTTCCCGGAGTCGGAGGTGAAGCCGTACTCGAACTGGGTGTTTGCCATCTGTGTGCTGCTGAGCTTCGTTCCCGTTCTCTCCATCCCCATCGTGGCCGTTTACAGACTGATCCGACGGCAAAAACGACCGCAGAACGGCAACAATCTCCCAAACCCCTACGATAACCAGGCCTTCAGCGCCGAGAGCTTCAAAGCTCTCTAGAGATGCTTACCATCATTCCCTGCTGGAAACAAACCCCTGCAGGACCATCGCAGGGTTTGAATTTAAATCCAACATTTCTTTCAGGAAGAAACACTGTTTTTAAGATCTGAACTCTGAAATTTAATACGACTTCACTGCATCTTTACATTATTTAAATCATTAAAAAACCGTTTTTTTTCTTAAACTAGGAAAAAAAAGGCTGAGAATAATAATAAAAATGAAAAAAATATGTAATTTAAAACCAACACTTCCTTCAGAAAATCTGAACTCTGAAATTTAATTTAAACTTCACTGTATCTTTACAAAAGAAAAACAAATGTCAATTAATTTTTTTCCCCCTATCAATTTACCTGTTTTATTTCTAAATTTTATTATTACCAGACCAAATCTTTAGATTATTACTAAAGACTTGACTAGTAGTTTTGATTAAGACTACCAGTCAAAAGTTTTTGAACAGTAAGATTTTGAATGTTTTTTTAAAGAAAGTCTCTTCTGCTCACCAAGCCTATTTTTTTTTATCCAAAATAGAGCAAAAGCTGTAATATTGTGAAATATTTTTACTATTTAAAATAACTGCTTTTTATTTGAATATATTTTAAAATGTAATTTATTTCTGTGATCAAAACTTTCAGCATCATTACTCCAGTCTTCAGTGTCACATAATCCTTCAGAAATCATTCTAATATGCTGATTTGCTGTTCAAGAAACATTTATGATTATTGTTATTATTATTATCATCAATATTTGAAACAGCAGAGTAATTCTTTTCAGGATTCTTTGATGTATAGAAAGATCCAATAAAAAAATAATAAAATTCTATTCAGCTGTTTTCAAAGTCATAAAAATAATAAATGTTTTTTGAGCATCATATAAGAACATCAGAATGATTTCTGAAGAATCATGTGACTGGAGTAATGATGCTAAAAATTCAACTTTGAAATCAGGAATAAATAGTGTGTTACTGATTACAAATGATATGATGAAAACTCATTTACTCATTTTGGGTAATGTATTTTGATTACTTTTTAAAATCAAACTTGTTTTAAACTTAATATTAAATGTACCATATTGATAAAACAAAGAGAGAGAAAATATATTATTTTCTATATCAACAACATAAAATGCATTACACATTACATTATTGAGCTGATGGTGAGTAAACAGTGAGTTGATCAAAAGTTAATGATAAACGAAATCATAATTAGTCCATAAAAATCCATTAATCCGTAAACCCATAAATATGTAACTGTAACCTGGTTATGAGCATAATAATATGAAATATACTCTAATAACAAGTATTTAATTTTTTAATCTGATTACATAATCCAGATTACATGTAATCAGGTCCTAATATATACACACACACACACACACACACACTGGGTATCAAATCTCTTTTAATATATTTTCAAATGCATTTAAGTGTAATTTGAGTTGACTTGACACATTAGCAGGAGAGATTCTAGTTCAGATAAATATTTGACGCTTTACAAACTCACTGTAAAACAAACGCTGGATTCTTTAACATTATATTTTAGCAGACATTCCTCATCTGGTCACACATTACAAACATCAGTGGATTTCCATTGACTGAAGCGAGTGAGAGAATCTGATCTGAGCCGTGTTTTGCTCACTGATCATGTTCTCTCGTTGGCAGATGAGACTTAGTTAGTCAGTAACCAGAATAACCAGCGCAAGTATTTACAGCTGCATTACACAGTCATAATGTGAGTGAACGCTGAACATCAGCTCATTCACCTTTGGAAAAATGTCATGTTCGTTAATCACTATGAGATTATAAAAATAAAAAATCTATTTTTACAAATCTGCATTTTTTGAGTGTTGTTTACAGCAGCAGTCCAGATGCAAACCAGTTTTTACACATTTTCTGCACTGATGAGGGTAAAATCTGCAAAATATATATTAAACATTGTTAATTTATTGCACTTTTTTGGTGCTTATATATATATATATATATATATATATATATATATATATATATATATATATATATATATATAGCACCAAAAAGTGCAATAAATTAACAATGTTTAATATATATATTTAATATATATAATATATATATTTAATATATATAAAAAAGTACAATAAATCACAGCTCAATTAACGTTTAATATATATAACATACAATGTGTAATATATATAAAAACTATATCTATCTATCTATCTATCTATCTATATTTGTATAGACATTTAGTGTCACATTTAGTGTGTGTACACATATATATATACACAT